>JABJVR010000065.1:5700089-5752649 GCA_025773905.1 Chitala chitala
TGTCGCGGGCTGATTTCCCCGGTCTGTTTTCCTTATTTCTTTTTTTGCTGTGTTTGGTTGGTGGGTGGGGGGGGGGGGCCCCGCCCCCGCTCAGAACGGATTGTAGGATGTATGGCCACCTTCATGAAATCTGCAGTAATCCTGACCCAGAGCTGCCTTCTTCTTGCATGGCTGGCCTGTCTTGGCAATTCCCTGGCAGAGTCGTCTTCCAGAGGCAGAACTGGAGAGAGGGCAGAGGTGAAACCAGTGTGCGGTCACATCAATGTCGTAAAAGTTTACCAAGCGTATGTACAGGAAGCAAAATAGCAGATGTCAAACTCAACAAGATCGCAAGAACCAGATAATGAAAAAACGCCCACCCTTGGTACCTTCCATATTTGATGACTCAGACATTTAAACGCTGTGTGTGAGAGAGAGGCAGGCAGACATACACTCCTACTTGCTTACAGTTGTGCTCAAACGTTTGCATACCCTGGCTGAAATCGTGAATTTTTGGCACTGATATTGAAAATGACTGATCATGCCAAAAACACTTCAGAAGTGATCATATGAAGCCATTTATCACATAAGAGCCTTTTTAAATCATAATGTTTAAAAAAAAAAAAATCACCCAAATGGCCCTGATCAAAAGTTTATATTCCCTTGAATGTTTGGCCTTGGTACAGACGCACAAGGTGACAAACACAGAGTAAAATGGTAATTAAACGGTTAATTTCCCCACATCTGTGGCTTTTTATTAGTGTCGGTGTATAGTCAATGAGTTTGTGAGCTCTCACTTGGATGCACTGAGCAGACTAGCTACTGAGCCATGGGAAGCAGAAAACTGTCAAAAGACAAATGTAACAAGGTAATAGAACTTGATAAAGATGAAAAAGAATTTAAAAAGATATCCAAAGCCTTGAATATGCCAGTCAGTGCCATTTAATCACTTAAGTGGAAAATTCAGGGATCTCATGATACCAAGCCAAGATCAGGTAGACCAAGAAAGACTGCAGCCACAACTGCCAGAATAATTGTTTGGGATACAAAGAAAAACCCACAACCTAACCTCAGGAAAAATACAGGCTGCTCTGGAGAGAGACAGTATGGTTGTTTCAAGAAGCACAATATGACGATACTTGAATAAAAGAGCTGCATGGTCGAGTTGCCAGAAAGAAGCTGTTACTGCAGCAATGCCACAAAAAAAGCCCGGTTACAATATGGCCAACAACACCTTGACACGCCTCACAGCTTCAGTCACACTAATCTGGAGTGACGAGACCAAAATGGAGCTTTATGGTCACAACCATAAGACCTGTGTCTGGAGAGGGGTCAATAAGGCCTATAGTGACAAGAAGACCATCCCCACTGTGAAGCATGGTGGGTGCTCACTGATGTTTTGGAGGTGTGTGAGCTGGAAAGGCAATCTTGTGAAAATAATGTGCCGCATTCATCTTGCCATCTATCAGAAAATACTGGTAGACAATTTGCATTCTTCTGCATGAAAGCTGCACATGGGACGCTCCTGGACTTTCCAGCACAACAATGACCCTAACCACAAGACCAAGTTGACTCTTCAGTGGTTACAGCAGAAAAAGGTGAAGGTTCTGGAGTGGCCATCACAGTCTCCTGACCTTAATATCACCGAGACACTCTGGAGAGATCTCAAACATGCGGTTCATGCAAGACAACCAAAGACTTTGCATGACCTGGAAGCATTTTGCCAAGACAAATGGGCACCTGTACCACTTGCAAGAATTCGGGGCTTCAGACAACTATTACAAAAGACTGCACAATGTCATTGATGTTTAAGGGGGCAATACACAGTATTAACTAAGGGTATGCAGACTTTTGAACAGGGGCCATTTAATGTGTACTTGTTGCCATGTTTCGTTTTACGATTGTGTCATCCAATTATGACCTACAGTTGTATATGAATCCCATAAGAAAAGATGAAAAGAAAAAAAAAAAAAAAAAAAAAGTTTTGCATGCTCACTCATTTGCATGTTGTTTTCTTTAATAATGGTACATACATTACCAGCTCTCCTAAGGTATGCAAACTTTTGAGTACAATGGTATATGGACCCTACCTGCACCCTACTTGTATGCACACAAACCCCTGCCTCCCTTACATCTACAGCCCAGTGGCTCAGTCACAAGCACCCACCAAGTCGATAGACTGCCTTGTGCCTGTTGCACGAGGCCATTTGGCTCACAGGGTGCTGGACCACGCCCAACCTGTCCCATTACTACTATGGATGGCGGACTGCTGAGACTGGCACATACTTGTTGCTGGCGAGTGACAGGTTGAGGCTGGCACTACACGATGACTCGCCCACAGCGTCCAGTACAGCTCCCAGCTGCCTGTGGGGCAAGCCCTCCAACAGCCCCTACCAAGATAACAGCATGCCCTCTTTAGGCCTCACACCACAAACAAAATACACCTGTAGCACATGATCAATACACACGTCTGATATATTGAATTATCCAGACCATAAACGTCAATATCATGTTTCCTTATCCACGCGCAGCATTTTTACACTTGTGCATACTGTGCACACAGCCTGCCTGCACTAAGCGCATTTAAAAACATGCGTAGATGTAGGCAAATGCTTGACACGCAAGTACCTGTATGCACCTCTGTGCTGTTTCCAGCAGGAGCTTGGACTGTATCTACACGTGCCATATCTGTACAAACTCACTCAACGTAAGGCATAATGACTGTGTCCAACAAAAACTAGAAGATAAATATACTGTAAGCATCCATTTAATAACACTTGGTTTATCGTAGCATATAAAAATACATAAATAAAATCATATACCAAAATCTTGTCTACCAAAATCTACAAAAAAAAAAAAATCTCAATGTTTTGAGACAAACACATTGAGTACTGTATGTGGTCTGGGGTCATGAGTTTATATTGTGAGAGGCATTCCTTCATCTGTTATCAAGTTGATGTTTCAATAATCTAGCAGTTGTTTAACCTACATTATTGCCACAGTTCTCTCTACAATGTGATACATTTAGGACAAATTTTGGCTAAACTTTGACATATCATTTTTCAAATATGACGTACTTTAAGGCTTCAGAGACATTAACACATATTGGCATACACCGTCCATTTTTAACTATATTCACAACAGAAGCGTTACTGAATTTGAATCTGAAAACTCTACAAGTACATAAATGTAATAATTGGGAACAGAAGTAACACTTAGGAATGTATCCAGTGTTGTAGGAGAAGCAGAGAGATGTTATTTCTTACCCCAGTTAGACTAGGCCGATGTTTGATCCTAGGTGTGGAGTGACTAGGAGTGTCCAGGTTGGGAAGAATGAAATGGGCCTCACTGTTTTTGACTCCAGGAGATGGTGACATTGCTACACAGGAGTCATCTGTCGATGCAGGACAAACAGGGTAAATACGTTTTGCAATGTTACCAAGCAAAGTCCCAAGCAGAAACAGTTCAAAGAAGGCCTTGTTCAGTGCCAAAAGTAGTGGGCCCAGAGCAATTTCTCTCACCCACAGCAAAGCTATCCTGATCCAACAGGGCATCAGGTAACAACCCCAGCTTGCCATGATTAATATCCCTGTGAAGAAGTTAGTACAAAAAAAAAAAAAAAAAAACCCCCCCCAAAAGGTTTCAGGTATGAAATTCGATTCCAATTTTCATTTTGTATCTGGGCATCACATTCAAGCCTATGAAGACAAAAGGGACTTGACGTGGATTTTTTAACCTGTCTGGAGTAGAGTGAGTCAAGCGTGGACGTTTAGGGCTCCTGGGTCGGGGCTCAAAGTTTTGAGGTGGAGGAAGATAGTTCAGGCCATCCCACTTAGACCTGACTGTCAGTCTAGACACACCCCACAGGAGCCGCAGCAAGAACCAGTGACCTAAGTGCAGGGGCACATACAAAAATTCAAAACTTGAACACCCAAATTAAGTACTGCAGCCATGAATTAACACCCATCATCCTTACCCATCGACAATGATACAAGGAGCAAGCTGAGTCCCATCAGGTCCAAGGAAGGCTGGTGATTGAGCTCAGCTGCAGCGTTGAGGGGCACAGTGACCAACAAGGCAGCACGAGAGAAGCAGGGACATTGCAGAAAGGAGAGAAGCAGCGCCACCAGGAGGAAGTATCCAGCATGCACCGTACACACCCACAGTGCTGAAAGGCTCAGGCCTGCCACATGCAAAAATTACTATAAGCATCTCTGTCACTACAGCAAACAGTAAGCTTTCAACTTTATGAGCAGGGGATGCTATGCCAAGATAATTACGAAGCTACAGGCAGCTCAGCGGATTTGTGAAAAAGTTAACTGAGCTGTAAAGTCTCACAGTTTGTGGTGATCACTTCCCAATTGAACCTAACAAGATTACATGAAGTGAAACAGTTTAAAGCATACAGATGTTTGCAGTGTGGGAGCCGTACCCAGCTGGCAGTGTGTCACCTCAGCATACCTGCCCAGCTCATGTAGCTCTGTATTAGCTGGAGTCGCTCCTCCAGCCGCATCTGCAAGCTGTCCAGGTACTGTAGTATAAAGCCCAGAGTGCCATTCATCCGCTCCAGCTTCCCCATGATCTCTGTGTAGTACTGGGCAGTGCGGTTCTGGTACTTCAAGAACCCAGATAGGTTGTGTTCTGATAGATTGGTTGGATGTTAAGGTATTAGTGTATTTAAGGCACCCTTAATCATCTTTTAAACTACCATTCCAGCCCTTTTTATATGAGAAAAACTGCATTTGACAGATCCTGTTTAGAAACTTCTGGAGAACGGCGCCATTGTTGTGCCTTATGTTAATAGTATTTGAACATTCTAGTGAGCAATTTTTAGAGTAAGACAGCTTTTCAAATGACCCCCCCCCCCCCAAGTTGTCTCCAAAACATGTGTAGCTATCCTGAACTTAGCCTTTAGCAGATCTTTCAGAGCATGAGAACAAAAAGCTTGGGCACAGCTAGGCTTTTGGATGTGTATTCTAATGCAAAATGACACAATTAGCATCAACGTACCCATTTTACTGTAGATGTCCTGAGCTTGACTTCTTACTTCTGCCAGATCCTCCAAAATAGCTTTGTGTCCATCATGAAGGTCTGATCCTTGACCCTTTAACTGCTTGCTAACATTCTCTGTACAAGGAAGACAGGATATGTGGAAGGGAATGCAGCTCAGTTCTACGTCCTTCCAAACATTTAAACACCAAAGCACTACACACCAATGGTGCTTCAACACTGCATTCAAGCGGAACTGCTCTTAGATAGCCAATCAATCATTGTTAGCATGTCGGTATCTGCCTTACTACTGTTCTGACACACACACACACGTTATATCCTTGTACACAAGTCATATTTAACCAATGATCAAGGCATACAGCGTTAACATGTAACATTATTAATTCCAGTTGTTAAAGTGTGCAAGCACAACAATAAAAGCCAAATTAGAAATTATTACTCCAGATTACTTTGGTTTCCAAGTGCAAAAAGGTGGAATCTAAACATAGACCTGGTCTTCAGTTCTTGTGGATCTAAGCCCACCCTTCCTTGCAGTGTGCTTCTTGAATATTGCGGCACAGCAAACACCCACGTCCCCAAGACAGGCTCTCACCCATCCTCTGAACAACACCCTGGATAAGCTCTGCCACCAGGTCCTGTCCAGCCGTGATAAGGGCCTTCTCTTGGGTCAGATGCTCGAGGTTGGATGTGATGGATGTCTCCAGCTGCTCCTGGCCCTCCTGCAGCATCCCCTGCTGCTCTTGCAGGGCACTGTGTCCCTGGAGCAGCTTTTCTAGGGAGGCTGATGTCAGATCCTTAAGTTCCTGCTGGCCCTCCTGAAATGTACATCATGCATAAAGGCTGCCCTCAGCTTCTTATCTGAGATGAGGCAATTCATTCCCTAATCCAATGCCCAGCCTTTATAAAGTAAATACAGGTTCAAACCAGACAAAACTATATACAGATGGACCCAGACTTACACAGGTTCTGCATTCCACAGACCTTTATGCACATCAAATTCTATTCAAGTCAGAATTGTTCAACCTTCCAGAATTATAGCACAAACACTTAACATAGTGTATGCACGCACGCACAGCCAACGCCAAGGATAACCAAACTTTAAATTGTATACAGAAAAAAGCCAGTAAACTGTCACAAGGCTTAGAGGAACAGGTTGCTGAAGCTGGTCTTTCTACCTTTGTAATCCTTCCATCTAACTAGTTGCTCCAACATTTTTTCATGGTAGTCTCCATCGACGTTGTTCCTTTCACAAATTCTTTCAGTTGCACATACCTTCACTGGCCATGATTTTAATAACAATGAACACATTTTTAAAAGGTTAATGTGCACCCAACAATTAAAAAAAAAAAAAAAAAAACCACGCACAACAACTTGGTACATGAAGAGAAAAGGGGTGTCAGCACCTTACAAGGCCAAGTACACAGTTTCCCCAACCCCACTGTTAATCAAGTGAAGTTTTCTAGCAGCACTAAGCAATCATCTGCAATGAGCATACACCAAGATGTTTCAAAAGGTAAGAAATTAGAACATCTTACTGCAAAACATTAACTGTATTATATAGTGCAATGAAGGATGTTTCATATATAGTGGTAGGGACCAGACTACAGTTCAGGACGGGACATAATAAAAAGGAAAACGGCAACACAAAAATTACAGGCAGCTGAGAACAGAGAGATGGATTTCACCTTCAGGTCCTTCATGGCATCCAGCTGGCTTGTTGCTGTGGCAATGAGTGCATTCACTGTGACTTCTGCCCTCCTACGAAACAGCTGCTGACGTGTGGCATAACAGACAGCACGTGCACGGTTGCTAACAATGTGGTAGGCATTCCAGGTATCTGCATCCATGTCTGCTGTACACTGCTTTAGAGACTTCAAGGGGGGACAAATGACATTACATTCAGAGCAATGCAATTATCAGTGCTTTCACATTAGTGTACAATAGGATTTGCATTTAATTTACAATCAAGTTTGTGTCCACAAGACAGCAGTGAAGCATGTGTCATAATTGAATTTTATAGTACAAGGGCTGCATTTCTAACCAGGTTTCTTAGAGAACCAGCTGAGATTCTGTATACAAAAAAAAATATTCATATTGGACTATACGATGACAACCATCACAGCTTGCAAACACTGAAGATATACCATGTCATCAGTGCAGGGGTATGTCCTCCGCCCCTCCACTTCAGACTGACAGTTGAACAAGACCACGCCCAGTTTTGCAAGTTGCTCCTCTGATAGGCCACTGCAAGTGGACTTGAGCTGAGAGATTACCTAGCAGGGATAACATTCTGCTGCATCATTGTAAGTTTTCATTCCTCTAAGTTACACTTATAAACTTTTGGTTTGGTCAAACAGGACAAAGTCACTCATGAGCACCAAGCACACTTACTCGATAATGGCAACTGTCCAGAGGGCTCAGTTCCATCAGCTTGGCTTCTGCAAGGAACTTATCATCAGTCAGGTCCATCTCAAAAGGAGCATCTCCTCTAACTTTAGAGGGCTCCACAGGGGTTGGTGGGGCAACAGGGGCTGCAACCCTCCTCAACCATCCAAAAAGGGCACCCGCTGTACCACACTGGTATGCAAGGACAGAGAAAGCCACTGCCCACGCCACCGCTGGACCCAGGACAAAATATCTCATCTATCATCAGAAGGACACGGAAAGTTCAGAAATCAAATCATAATCTTATCAAAAGCAAGCAATGTGCTGCCTCAAAAACGGACCTGTTACAAAATAAAACATACAAGTTCAGATCTCATAGGGTGAGGCTTATGTTTATATCTAATTTGTATTGTCATTGGTTACATTGTATTTTGCAGTAAATTATCAAATTATTTTATAAACAAAACGCATTAAAAGTATATGTAACGCTGTTATGACTGCTTAACTATCGGGGAAACTCTGGTCGGTTAATTATTAACAGCGTTTTATATATTAAATTCTCATATATTAAAAACATTTATTCGAGTCAGTTCTATAAGCGTTTATCCAATTAGGTAACTACAGAAATCTTAATTTTTACATCCCATCCCGTGTTTTATTATTAATTTTTTATTTATTTATTTATTTATTTTTTACCGCGTCTATGAATTCGGAAAATTAAAATTTAAAAACTGATAGCTTAACGTCCTAGAAAAGGACATGACTTTAGGGATTTTTTGCATTAAGTTTTACATCTGAAATTGTCAAAGAAAAGTAATGGGGAGACGACTGTGTGCGAAGACAAGTTTGCGTGCTGTCCAAACATGGTCGCTCTAGAGGTATTTGTAAGCAAATGATCACAAAATAACACGAAATAAATACACACATACTTTCGAACGGAAAAATACAAACTTATACACTGTTAACTGCCTCAGTAAGCATTGTCAGTTTAAGAAAAAAAAATGGGAAAACATGCTAATTATCCAGAATTATACTCACCTTACAACATAAAACTAGCCAAGTCAGTACATAACATAAATTGCTCAGAGCCGCACACTAATCCAATACTAAAGTAACCCTTTCTCGCACTCAATTAAACCTTGTATGGTATTCATGTTGAAAAAGCTCATAATTAATTAAGTATTAATTAACATGGGCAACAGGTCCCACAGCACCGACTACATATTATACAAGGTTTAATTAAGTGGTACTAGTGGTAGGCGGATCGATACAAAATATCGATAGTGTTGCACGTTTTCAGAATATCAGTGTCAATTATACTGATACCAAAAATAAATAAATGAATTAACAGATTTTTAATTAACTGCCAGTGCAGCTAACGCTGTCACAGATAAACACTGCTCATGATGGAACTATGGGCTGCATGTTCTCACCTACGTACAGTATTCTTCCGCATAACTTCAGCTGGGTCTCTGAGCAGGGACCACGGTCGTAGTGCGCATGCGTAAATGCTCAATCGAACCCTTACCATTAAACGCTATATACTACGAAAACTCTGACACTGTAGCGGCGTGGTGGTTAGCACTGTTGCCTCACACCTCCAGGCCTGGGATTCCCGACTTGGGTCTGTGTGCATGGAGTTTGCATGTTCTCCATGTGCTTGGTGGGTTTTCTCTGGGTCCTCCGGATTCCTCCCACAGTCCAAAAAAAGTGCAGGTTACCGTTATTGGTGTGTGTGTCCCAATTGCCTGTAGTGTGTGTGTGTGTGTGTGTGTGTGTGTGTGTGTGTGTGTGTGTGCGCGCCCTGTGGTGGGTTGGCACCCCACCCTGGGTGTCCACTGCCCTGCACCCTATGTGTTCTGGGATGGGCTCCAGGCTTTCCCGCAACCCTTAACAGGATGAAGCGGTATAGAAGATGACTGACTGATCTACTGAGTCTGTTTATCTAATGACTGAGTAAGTGCCATTTGGACAGTAACACCAACATAATGTACAAATCAAACCCAATAACAACTGGAACAAACGCAACACAAAATGAGGAATTTCCTTCAATATATCCAATAATACCTTACTGCAAACAGAATAACAAATTACCTCAAAATGCACAGTCTGCACTGCATCTTAAAACAGGTGTGTACACTGCTAAATTTTAGTGATTCTGACACTGTCTGTATGGTATCGCCCAGTGATAGGAAAAGAAACACTGTTTGTTGTTACTTTACACCAACTGGTTCTAATATGACAACATGTAATACATGTAACAAAAATGTCATGGCAGTAATACAGCCAACCTTTTTAAACATCTTGAAAGCATCCAACCAAGGGCAGTTCTAGAGATTCTGGAGGCCTTAGGCAAAATGCTTCAAAGAGATTTCTGCAGATTTCTTGTTGCAATATGTACTACGCAATCGACTGCACTCAAAGGCCCCTTCACATCTTGGGGCCCCAGGCAATTGCTTGCCTTGCCAGTCCTATGGCAGCACCTCTGCACCAATCTAAACCTCCATACCGAAGCGGAGCAAAGGACAGATGGCAAGTCAAAGAAGCGTACAATCTATAACCCAGAGATGGACAGCAGACACTCTTCTGAGAAGCAACTCTTACTCAGGTACAGTAGCAGGCAAAATGCAGCTGTTTTTCTTGTGTTTTATGGTCTGTAAATTGTGAGTTCTACATTTGTGTATATTTAGAAGATATGTGTAGTATGTATTTGAGTATTGACTGATTGCTGTTGGTGGTATCCTTTTTTTTTACATGATTGTTTCTAAAAGATTATTGGGTAGGACAATCGTGCATTTTAAACTACAAAATCCAGGGTATTTGTTGTCCATTAAATATCACAGTATTAAAACAAATTTACCAGTAAAGCACAAGGCATGACTTAGGAATTTATGGATGTGGAAAAGCATTGCAGGGTTGGCCGCATTGACGGTGACGTCACCACCAGGGTTGGGACAAGAGTTTGATTAGCTCCCGCAGTCAGAGCTAAAGCTCCTGTTTGATGTGCTGCACAGGCACTGACGACTCCGGTTCGAAACCCGCCTGCTCCCTCCACCCGTATGTTCCACCACCTATGTTCTATAATTTGTTAGTTATTTTGAGTAATAGGTTGGTGTAGTAAATACAATCACACTATATTTCATTAGAATTCATTATATGATAGGATACGCAGTGCGTTACAGTGCGACAGTTTATCGCTTAAAACGTAAGATGTGTGAAGATTAACAATGCACTCGCACGGGTCCAATCCCTATTGTAAATAATCAAAACGGACCACACCATGTGATCAATATCGATATCGTATCGTTGATTTTGCCACAATTGTGGAAAAAAAAATATATTTTTTTTTCCACAGTTGTGGCAAAATCAACGATACGATATCGATATATATATATAAAATCTCAGATAAAAAAAATGTGTATCGAAAATTTCTACTAAGCAATAATTCACGCGGACTGCAGGTTTTATTTTTTTAACAAGTTGAATTAAATCCCAGCGATACAGCCAATCGGATAGGTTCTACCTATTGCCAAAACAGGTTACTGTAATATGCCAGATATGCTACTCCTCTTTCGTACGTATGTGGTTTCGGAATTTTCTGGAGTTCTCAGTACACAAGTTGAAGTGTTGCAAGGTTGTAGACACACCAATTACTTTACATTAAACAAGACCTTAAAAGGAAAAATGCATTTGCTTATTGTAAGATAGTGTTGTTTGTCGAAGTTAAGGAATCCATTAAGGCGTTTGTGACTGTTTGCTCCTTTTATAAAATCGAACCGTATTTTGTACAAAAGTTGCATGTAGTGCTATGCTTGGGCACATATTACTGGTACAGACCGAAGCGGTCTGTGTTAGTCTTTTAGTATTGATTAAATCACAATTTGAAAAGCCATATTTTAAAACTTCGAGAACGTTTTCACTTGTCCGTCCCTTTATGAGAACATAGACACACACAATCCCGGGCTAACTCTCAGTCATCCAGTTAAAAAACACGTGTACAGCACAGCCAGTCTGCAATAACTCATGTATTCCCTCCAGTTGATATTACTATTTTAAGTATAGGTCCGTATAGGCAGTGTGCACGATTAATTTTTCAAAGCACTAGTCCTAAGCATTAGTGGCTCAGAGATTTTACTAGTCCGAATAATCGTATACTTGCCGAAATATTTCTGAGCATAAAACTTTGTCATTAGACTGAGACTTATATGATCAGATAACAGAAGAAAAATGCTAAAAATAGATTAAGAAATATGGAACATTTATTACAGTAAATTTAACACGATAAAAGTAAAAATATATAAAGCTTGAGGCTCGACGAACTACGGAGCGTGAGGAAACAAAATCGCGGCCACCGTATCGCATCGTTTCAACTGTCAAACTCCATACGTATTTGATAAGTAAAATTAGTTCTTGTAAATGCTAGTCCGATCGGACCGGTGACAAGATATAAGTACTAGTCTACTATAAGTACGTTTAAATATGATCGGACGTCTGTAATTTCGCACACTGATAGGTTAACTTATAGTAAACCTTCTGTGTCAGCCTAATGAGCTGTATGTAACACAACCACTTAAGCTTTGCATTAACTCAGCAAAGAGGTGTACACTTAGGAACCTACTGAAACGAAGCAACGTCTTTCACTGACGTAGCTGTTCATCTACGCTGAAAAAGTGACAAAGGCAAAAGGGTGGGTTTTCCCGTCACGTTGATGTTTCAGTTCGATCAGTTTAGCTACTAAACGTCAGTGACAGATAGTAGTGTGTATATGGTATTTGTTCATATTGGAATGTTTATGCTTTCAAAAGACTTAAGACGTTGGCAAGGTTGTGATTGAAGCACCTTTAATTTAATAAAATAAATGTGATTATTATATGAACTTTGTAATAACCGCCCTGAAGTCTTATCCCCATAGAATGGAGACACCCGGAATGAAGATTGGTTTTATTGGGGCAGGGAATATGGCCTTTGGTATTGCTAAAGGGGTCTTGCAGTCAGGTAAGCAGGGAAGTGGGGAAGCCCTGTTATAATAAAGAGCTGGGTCCATCCATCGAACGTACAGCCTGTTTTAATGAGTCCGTTTATAATTTTAAATACATTTACATCAACGAAATAACGAAAAAAAGTTTATAGATGTTAAAATAATTTGCAGTGAAATACATTTGTAATGTATTCAGGTACATTCTCTTTAGACTGATGGCTTGAAGATAATCTTCAATGCTTTTGCTGAAAATAACTTGTGTAGCAAATCGTTTTGACTAAAACATTTCTCTAAGACAAAATGGCAGAAGAACATTAAGTTAATCAGGGCTAGATATTTTGGGCCCGAGAAAGACGATATGTAACATGTTAAAATGTCCACCCTTCTACAACTGGTCTGACATTAATGGTTTGATTTACTAAACCACTACTTGACATTCTGGTTATGTGTTTTACAGGAGATATTTTCCCTAGGAATATGACCGTGAGTGCTCCATCCAGCAATAACTTGGGACGTTTCAAGGTACCATATGTACTGAGCTTGCTGTCTCTGTTAAAATGGATTAATGCTGAAGCTTGGAATAAACCCATGTGCTCAAAGGGAGCATATGAAAATTTTAAAGATCCAGACTCAAGCACCAGATTTAATCTCGGGACAATCTTGGGGTTTTTAGGCAGCAAGACTACACACAGAGCCTCCATGCTGCATCTCAACTTACCTGCAATGGAAATGTGTTAAATACAGTTGGTATAGCCCTGTATTAGCATCTTTAATGGGATTCTGGCTTTGCCCATTGAGTTTATAAGGCCCAATTCAGTTTGCCTGTTGGTTTCAGGAACTGGGTGTGGCGGTTACGCACTCCAACACAGAGACAGTCATTGCTTCCCGTCTGCTCTTCCTGGCAGTCAAACCTCACATCATCCCACCAGTTCTTCAGGAGATAGTCCCCCACATTACCAAGGAGCATATCATTGTTTCTGTGGCAGCAGGTGTAACCATAGCAACATTAGAAGAGGTGAGGATTACTGGGTAAAGGTTTTTTTCCCCTCTTGACTTAAACAGAACACTTATACAGTTTGAAGTATGAAAATACATGTAAAAATCATGTACTGAAATATCTTTTTGATGACACAATGACAAAACTGAGCATATTAACAAAAAGATAAGCTGTTTTTATATGGTGTTGGGAATACAGTTGAGGATATAGTAAAAAAAAAAAAAAAATTTGAGAGGAAACAAAAAAAAATTGTAGTGTTAAGTGAACCTTTAAACTCAATGATGTATTTATGATTTAGTTATGTTGTAGTGAGAGTATGTTCTCACACCCTGAGGACCATACACATGACAAACAGGCTGCAAATTCTGATCCCAGAACACTCCTCTTCCTATTTGCACAGCTCCTTCCCCCTGGTTCTGTGGTCTTGCGCCTCATGCCCAACCTGCCCTGCGTGGTTCAGGAGGGAGCACTGCTTTTCTCCCGGGGTTCTAAAGCAGGGCCTGATGAGGGATCCCTCCTGAGGAGGCTGCTGGCACCCTGTGGCCTAGTGGAGGAGGGGCCTGAGGCATGGATTGATGCCCATACTGGAATGAGCGGCAGCGGAGTTGCGTTTGTGAGTCCTTGGGAGGGGAGGTGTGAAGTACTGTGCATAACAAGCGAAAGGCTGCTGTGTGGCATCTAATTGTGCCACGCTTAATGAGTAAAAGGTTGCAGAATTTCACATCTAGCAATAATTGTACCCATGAAGAAAGTTATCCTGAAAAATAAAATCTACCTATAAAGTTTGTAATAATGAATCATGGGTGGAATTTGTGCAATTAGAAAGTAAATTCCATACCGTGATTAATGTATATGTGGAAGTACTTTGTTTATAACTTATATTCACTCAAAAATGTGTAAATCAGTTGATGAATAATGAACATTTTAACAGGTGTACTCTGCATTTGATCAAAAATGGGTTAAGCACCAAGAGTGATTATAACCATTGCACATGTGTAGTGTTCTGAGTCATCTGATTGGTTGGTGCAGGTATACCTGTTTGCTGAGGCACTTGCTGAGGGTGGAGTGAAGATGGGCATGCCCAGTGGAGTGGCACACCGCATTGCAGCACAGACAGTACTGGTATGTGTGCACATGAATGTAGAATGATGACAATGTGTAGTTCTGCATTATAGGCCTTTGGATTATTATAGTATGAAATTTTGTTTACCCCATGTGCTTTGTGAGCCTTTCTAGATGCATGTATGTGCTGTTCCTAGGGTGGAATTTATGAGTATGTTTAAATTGAACTTCCCACTCAATTTTAAAATGTGTATAATGCATGAATTTGAAATGGTAGTAAAATCGATCCATAGCGACTTGCAGTGGTTAACTTGGATAATTTATACTTCTGAGATATAATTTTAAAACCAACTAAAGGCCCAAGGGTTTTTCTCTGTAGGGTGCAGGCCGTCTGCTCAGGGAGTCTGGGAGACACCCAGCACAGCTGCGCTCTGATGTCTGCACACCAGGGGGAACAACCATCTATGGTCTGCATGCCCTGGAGCAAGGTGGGCTTCGGGCTGCAGCCATGAGTGCAGTGGAGGCTGCCACACAGAGGGCCAAGGAGCTAGGCAGGAAGTAAAGGAAGGAGGCCATGAATTGCCCTGTTACATTCCTTAAGGGTCAGTAGGGCCACAGAAAAGAGACTGAACTTGTCGCCCTGAAAACAAATTCAGATAAAATTTAGCTACTCTTGTAGGAAATAGTTATAGTTTCTCCTATGATTTAATACTCTGTAAAAACAAATTTTCTAAATCCATGGTGGAATAAGCCAAACTTCATCTTGATGCCTGGTTTTCTGCTTCAGTGCTGTAAAGTGCAATAAATGGTTAATTGTTTCCTTTTGACTCTGGTCTGTAGTTCTGTGTGCTACTTACATTTATGCCACAAATAAAATGCAATATCTTTCATAGGATTGTCTTGTTTATAAATCAGAATAGTAATGAGAACAATTTAAGAATAACAAAAGCAGAAAAATGCTAATTGTACTCTATACTTCACCTTTTAATTGCTGGTATTTTTCCTCCCAAGTAAACTTTTTAAATATCTTTTTAAATTGTACTTTAATTCTTGTGCTGTTTAAAGCTAGAGGGTTTGTGCTCCCATTTATAGGTTTGTTTACAGAAGCTTTGTTACAAACAGAAAAGATATCAGCTCTGGTTTGTATGTACATTTATACCAGTTTTGGAATAAAAAAAAGTCCACATTTACAAATGTTCCAGAGATGTACAGATTTATTTGGAGAATAATGGAAAAAGTGACATTCAGAATTCTGATAGCAATGTTCCCAATAGGCATGTACTTAGTGTGTGATTAAATGCATGTTAACAAACAATTATGACAAGTACACGATTCATTCAGCATGTGTGGAGTGAATTAACATGGTAATTGTGTGAAATAAATTGTATACCTTCTATTGTGCTATGGACTGTGTGCACATTGTAATAAAAGCACCATCATAGTATTAAATTGCCTTTGTGAACAAAGTAATTACAGTTTCATTCCACCAACATGCAACTTGTCTGTGACAAACACATTATACATTTAATGAACAGAAATATAGGTCACTCTTCAGGCTATGGCACTTCAACATGGGTGGCATATTAAATTGACTACACATACCCATACACAGTCATGCAAAAAAGAAGGTACACTGTTTCAGTTCTGTGGTTTTACATATCAGGAAAAAAAATCTTGTCCTTACTGGGTCTTAAAATTACATAAATACAACTTCAGATGACCATTGCCACATTACTTATTTCAGCACGTCATTATTTAATAAAAATTAAGTCAAGGTGCAGAAGCAGTGTGACAAACACCCCATGATTCAATAGCTTGTAGAACCATCTTCAACAGCAATAACTTAATCTTTTTCTCTATGATTTTTTGTCAGTCTGTCATATTGTGGAGGAATTTTGGGCCACTGTTTTTTATACTGTTGCTTCAGTTCATTGAGATTTGAGGGCATTTATGCATGCACAGTTCTCTTAAGGTCCTGCCACAGCATTCCAGTTGGGCTGAGGTCTGGACTTTGACTCGGCCATTGCAACAGCGTGATTTTCTTTTTGCAGCCATTCTATTGTAGATTTGCTGGTGTGCTTCAGATCATTGTCCTGTTGCATAACCCAGTTGTAGACAGATGGCCTCACATTTGACTCTAGAATAATTTGGTATACAAAGGAGTTTTTGGTCAACTCAATGACTATTAGATACCCAGGTCCTATGGCTGCAAAACAAGCCCAAATCACTACCCCTCCCTCACTGTGCATGATGGTTGGCATAAGGCATTTGCTGATAACTAAATTGAGTGTCTCACTAGATGTAGCCAAATGTCTCCACTTTGGTCTCATGAAAGAACATTGTTCCAAAAAGCTTGTTTTTGTTCAGATGCAACCTTGCAAACTTAAGCCATGCTGCCATGTTCTTTTTAGAGAGGAGAAGCCTTCTCCTGGAAGCCCTTGCAAAAAAGCCATACTTGTGCAGTCTTTTTTTCCAGTTGGACTGTCTTTAACCAACATGCTAACAGAGGTCTGTAGTGTCCTAGATATAGCTCTTGGGTCTTTTGTGATTTTTCTGAACACTGCATGGTCTAACCTTGGCGTGAAATTACTGGGACATCCACTCCTGAGAAAAATAGCTGCTGTCTTCAATGTTTTCCACTTGCAAATAATCTTTATCACTGTAACATGATGGACTTTAAATTGTTTGGAAATGGCCTTATAAGATTTTCCAGATGGAGGGGCAGCAACAACTGCTTCACTAAACTCATTACTGCCTCTCTTCTCCTTGGCACTATGTTGAAACACACCTAAATGTTTCAGATCAGCAGACTATCAAAACTTTTGCTGTTATAGAGGTGGCCACACTTGTTGATGAGCAATAAGTCCACTGCATTTGATCAGCAACACCTAGCTGCTAATTACCTTATTTCCTATGGAAGCTGTTAGGGTGCACTTAGTTTTTCACACACTGCTTTTCCATGTTGGCTTAGTCTTTATTAAATAAATAATGACACACTGAAATATGTCATGTGTTGTTGGTCATCTGAGATTTATCTAATTTTAAGATTTAGTAAAGACGTGATGATTTTTAAAAATGTTTTATTATGTCCTGATGGCAAAAACCATAAAACTTAAAAAGGGTGTACTTTGTTTTACAGCCATATGTATATAATTGACCAAGTCAACAAAGTTTTTGACTGTACAATAAACAACCAAGATGGGACTTAAACCCACAATCCTCAACTCTGGAGGTTGATGCCTTATCCAGTAGAATGTCTAAACAAACATAAGCTTTATTTACTCTGCAGTGAATGCCCTCCTTTACTCTACATATGCATGACACTGTCCTTCCACTTTGTATTTCACCTTTTCATTTCAATCCATGTCACTCACACAGTTAGTGAACCTGCAGCAAAATAAAGTAGAACAAAGAAATAGGGAACATAGACTGTAGGAGATAAAAACATTTATACAAACAATATGAAGAATTTTATTTACATTCTTTCTGCTAATGGCCCATTAGATTTACAGTATCTGAAACACAGACATTAGTTAAAAAAAAAACTACCACTTTGTATAAATTGCTCAATGAGTTATTACAGACATATTACAGACTGAGTTATCATCCACTTCTTCCAGTAGTACACCACAGGCTTCATGTAGCAAATTTTTGTTACTTTCTCTTTCTATGCTTCACTGCTTTACATTTCCAAGATTGGGTAAAGGAGTGCAGGACCTTGAATGTATTGTATTTGTTTTAATCAATAAAAATCTACTTTGAAGACAAGCTACATGTGTAAAACATTTCTGAGTTCTGGAATTTTTACTCCTGCAAAAGCTAGTTTGCACAACGGGATGTACAGAAACAAATCACACAGGGAACAATTGTGGAAGAAAAATTCTAAAACCTCCAAAATTTAAATTCTTCACAAAGGCAGGAGAAAGTTCCCATTATTATCACAATGTTGTAAGGGCACCCTGGTCAGGGCACACACACTACCGGCAATTTGCAAATGCCAATCAACCTAACCCACATGTCTCTGGACTATGGGAGGAAGCCAGAGAACACAAAGAAAACCCACCAAGCACGAGGAGAACATACAAACTCCATGCACACAGACCCAAGGTCTAGAATCAAACCTCAGGCCTGGAGGTGCAAGGCAACAATGCTAACCAGGGGTGACCAGGTGACTCAATTGGTAGACCATCAGGCTGGGATGCTGAAGTTTCCTGGTCTAGCCACCTGGTGTGTCCTTGAGCAAGACACTCAGCGCTAGCTCATTATAACACACATATGAAACGTTGTAAGTCGCTTTGGATAAAAGAGTCTGCTAAATGACAAATTATCTAACCACCACACCACCTTCATCACAATAATTAACTTAAGTTAAATGGTTTAATAACACAACTGATAAATTGTTAATGATAGGAACATGTAGAAGTATTGATATGAAATTACTAATTAAAACAGTAAAGATTTTATATATATGTATGCGCACACACACACACACACACACACACAAACACATACAATATCAGCTCTGCTGATTTCAGCACTAGAGATTCTCAGCAGTGATTGTTGTGTGCAGATTTCTCGTGGCTACACAGAACAAACATTTTGCAGGGCCTTCAGTGAGCAACATTTCTCTTTTTTTCTTGTGGAGCACCATCGCACACAGAATCTTTATATTTTTCAACATTACATAAAATGGTGAGGGATTGTCCTCTATACAATGTTATGTGATTCTTTGATCTTTAGCATTGTCATAACCTATAAATTACCCAACAAAATGAATTTACCTGAATCCTGATATATAATGATAATGCATTACATCTTACAGTAGGGTGGCACTGTGGCATGGTGGTTAGCACTCCGGGTTCTCCAGTTTCCTCCCATAGTCCAAAGACATGTGTGTTAGGTTGATTGGTGTCTCCGAATTTTGTGCGCGCGACTGTGCGTGCACGCCCTGTGGTGGGCTGGTGCCCCCCTGCCCCATGTGATCTGGAATGGGCTCCAGGCTCCCCCGCGACCCTTAACAGAATAAGCGGTTTAGAAGATGACTGACATCTCATAACAGTATAATTTACTTGGTTGACGTTTGAAATAACAACCAGATCCCATCGCAATATGTTCGTTTCTATATACCCGGGGGGTGTACATACTGAAATGTGTAGAAATTCTATGACGTACTGAAGTCCCGTTCATTTTGATAAGTACTACGTACTTCTGTACACTGTCTCATAATGGAAGTATTACGGAAACTATATTGTATCATCTTACCATCACTGCTGAGTGCTTAAAGCCTACTAGGTAAAGAAAGCTGCTAACCACTATTCTGATGAGCGTTAAAGCTGATTGCGTTTATTAGATCTTAAAGCGACAAAGTATCTAGAACCTAAACTTGCGCTGTGAAACAGGGCCCAGCGTAAACTTAACGGCTACTTGTCCGCCACATTGGAACCGTGAACAATGCGAAAGAGTCCGGTCAGCCACTCAGAAGGCGTCCAACAGCACCTCCCCCGTTTCAAGGTTTTTAACTAGCTCCCCAACATCAAATTATTGTCGCCAGCCCCCGCTATTTTTAGTGGTGGTGTAATATTGTAATTATGGGTGGGCTAAAATCGCCTAACAAGGGTATATTTTCGTCCCTGACTAATACAGTTACTGCGCAATCAACCGACGTTAACAGTCGATGGGCGGGTTTATTATACGTATAATATATTTCAGCCAATCAATATTCCGAAAGCAGAAGCCGATTGGTTCCTAACCTCGATGCGTTTGACCACCCCTTTCTTTTCTGTTTTATATCCCATAATTCGAAGGGGGAACTGTGGCAGCCATTTTGCAGAGGAGAAAAGGGTGGAAAAGCAGTTGCCTTTTCTTTTACGTTTATACTTTCACTTGTAATAATTTTAGCTAGTTGTTATTACGCCAAGTGGTACGGCATTTGAGCGCCGGTAGATTTCGTCTCGTCACAGTTATCGTCCTAATATCGCATGTCCACTATCCAGAACCTCCAATCTTTTGGTAAGAGAAAATTGAACTTCTTCGTTAGTGTCGACTAGTTCTCTCGCTATCTGACTAATGGAAGCCGGTTTTTACTTCTTGAAGGTCCTAAAGATGTAACTGCGTTTAACGTTTTAAGGTGATTTTTAAGTTTAATTATCAGGGTAACGGTTTTCCCGTTCAGTTTACGGAATATATAAGTATGATACGTTTATTCGTAAGAGCGTGGTTATTGGTTGGTTTTTTCACACTCTTTGGTAACAGGCTTCAAGTAGTTTTGATTTGTTTTTCAGTTATAAACAATATCACTGGGATGGTTGGTGATTATCTACGTTTCGAAAGCGTCAAATGTCTTCTGGCCCCCGCCCTGCTGTAACGCAGGACGACCGGCTTTGTGTACAGATACGTATATTCACCGCACCTCGTTTTCGGAAACTGCATGTGGGAGTCATAAAATGGCGCCTTGCATCTAGATTTCTTTAAACGAGTATATTGCCTGTGGTCGTCACCAGTTGGTTTAGTTTTTTTTTTTTTTTTTTTAAATAGACTCTAGTGTAGTCCGTAGGCCACCTATTTTTTTAAGTATAAAAAATCGGACAAGTAGTTGCCGATTGCCGTAACTGTCACAAAAATTTACAAGTCCGCAAAGCTTGCTTACTCATGTTTCAATAAGACCAGTTAATGTAGATTTAAGTTTCCAGTTGATCTTGGAATGGACCCGGCGAGGTATTCAACAACTGAGGCAAATGTATATCAGGCTGGCACACCAATGTGGTGTAAATTGGTTGACATTGTGTATACGGATGGAAAAATCACCTGTATGAAGGTGGTGCACAATTCCTTTGACTGCTAGCGTCACCCCCCGACCTGTAACATGGCAGTCTGGGGTATTGCAGTTTTTATTTTATTTTTTCCTCTCCCCCTTGTGAAATTAGTGGTGGTTCAGAGGGTGAATTGGTTCTTTTGTATATCTTGACAAACTTCAAGTGCAATAAACCTTTGTCTGTATGGCCTTAATTCTGTGTTTGAAATGAGGTGTTTGGCTCCAGCTGCTTAATGTCTGTATTTGAGGAAAAATATTAAAGCACATGGTATAACCAGCTTTTTAATTGGTGTGGGTTTTTTTTTTTTTTTTTTTTTTTTTTTTTTTTTAAAAAACAAGAAACCTTTGGTGTGGCAACCCAGGGTGCCGATGGGCACCCGGCCGGGACGGGGGAGTACAGTAAAAGAAGGATCCAACAGCGGAACGGCCGCAAAACACTGACTACAGTGCAGGGGATAGCGAATGACTACGACAAAAAGAAGCTTGTGAAGGCTTTCAAGAAGGTAATGACCATTGCCACTTGTTGCAGAGTCTGTGTTCACAAACAAAGCACTTCTACAAAAAGCTCTGGCATCTGTCAGGCCAGACCATTCTTGGCTGTTATGGGTAAAGTGCTAATTGTGTCTGTGTGCCTGGCAGAAATTTGCCTGTAATGGCACTGTGATTGAGCACCCCGAATACGGAGAAGTTATCCAACTCCAGGGAGATCAGAGGAAAAATATTTGCCAGTTCCTCCTTGAAGTAAGTGTTCCCCATGTGCAATGCTAGTGGTTTCGCTACTGGTGTTTATCAGTTAGTCACAAGATCTTTATGTGCAGTTCTTTGGACTCTGCTTAACAGGGTTTGTTTTGTCTTGTATGAATGAGGGTCTTGATTAACTTGTCAAAAGATGATTAGGAAGTGTTTAAGAATGTACACTTCAACAAGCGCTAGAATTTACAACACTTGTAAATTTAACCTTTTCCCTTCACTTGTAGGTTGGTATCGTGAAGGAGGAGCAGCTGAAGGTGCACGGGTTCTAAAGTGACACCAGAGCTGTTTGGACCACTGTCTGCAGCCTCCCTGAATATGTGAACAAAGTTTAGCAACATGTCTGACAACAGTCTGAGGCAACTCTTATTTTGTTTTGAACACCTCAGTTTGAATTAAACCTATGACAAGTGTGTGAAAGTTTTCTGAATAAAGTTTGTTGGGAAATATTTCCTTTTAAGTCAAGCTTTCTCCCTTGTGTAAGTGGTGTCCACAAGGCTTGGGCTGCTATTGGCCTGTTTGTGATGTTTTGCATGTCTTGACAAAGTCTTCCTTTTATGGAGGAAGGATTGAGATGGTAATGCTTGGCCTCTCAGTAATGGGCTTATTTCTTTTCCCATAGTGCCTCACCTAGATGGTAGGGGGATTCTGGCATATGTTAAATGCTTTGTGTGGCATTAATCTATGCAAAAAGAAACACTGCCTGCCTTTGCAGATATGATCTGCAGTCTAAGACATGGCTGAATCCTTGGTTACATGACTTCTGGTTTTGGTAAATTTTTGTAATGGTGCAGGATCATGAAGCAATGTGGGTTTCCAAATTGGTCAAAGGCATACTGGCTTGGTGTGCAAAGGAATTGGTCCAGCAGCAGGGTTTAACTTTCCCATTTAACATGCTCCAGCACATGATTTGGTTCAAACACTGTTAGGCTTCATATCAGTTTTTGAAGCGTAGCAGCAGCACTGCCGCTGTCTTGAATTGAGTGGGTTTAACATTTGGTGGTGCTGTTCTATAGCTTGCCATATTCCAAACTAAAATGTCTTTCCAGAGGCTGACATGGCAGTGGGAAAGAGACTTCAGTGCAATAGCTTCCCAGCTGCTGTGTGTCAGGTAGTACTTTAGCAGTTTGTGCAGCATGGGGGGGGGAGTTAATTTGTAGCTGGCTGTCAACATTGTCAGCTGTTCAATATGACCTGTCAATGGTCATTTTTGTCTTCAGATTTGGGTTTTGTTTTCCTTCCTTGTGCTGATCTCAGTTTTGTTATGGGCAAATGTAGGTGAACAGCCTGGTTTACCTGATGAATGGTAACATATGTTTATCTGACCTAGAGGTCTCCCCAAAAATATTAAGGGCAGGGAAGGCTTAGTGATGGAGTACTTTTCGATACCACAACTCTGAGAATGGGTCTCCTGATAGCCTTTTGGTGTCTGAGCTGTGATTATACCATCTTGGCTGGTCAAAACCTATGCTGCTAATGTCTTGCCAAACAAATCATGGTTTATATATGGCTTAAGTGAATCCATGCTGTTTGTGGGTGGTAGGACAAGTATTCAGCTTGCCTAATGTTCAGCTAACTTGATTATGTGGATCATAATATCAGCAGGTGTACATCTGTGTTGAAAGCTGCATACAATGTGCTGTTTTAAAGGATGCAGAGGAAAGTGAAATTGAAAGAATTTTGTGTCTTATGAAGACATTGAGGGTGACATCTGAGTATAGCTAGTTTTTTTGAGCCTCATCTTTCAAATGCTCTGAGTTAAATCCCTAAGTAGGGTTGACAGTAAAATGCATTTTTCAACAACATCTGGGCCTCGAGAGCTGTCCTGATTCTAATCTCAGGTTCTGATTTTTCTGCCAAAAATGCCTGTTCTAGGTGGTATGACAAGGTAGGCTTTGTGAAGTTGTTGAACTGGGAGCTGGTGAAGTAGTTGCTCCCTTCCCTGGACTGGGACTGTTCCAGTGCTTCCCGCTTCTCTGCTGCAGGACAACACGTTCCACATCAATGTTCCCTCTCAACCACCTGGAGAAGTTGGCGCTAAAACCAATTTGTCCTGCGTCACTTCTGATACACCCCGTCTTTCACTCCACCCCCAATTTTTTGTAAGAAATGGTTAAATGTTTACATATCTCTAGCAATAAAGAGCCATCAGTCTAATACAGTTTTCAGACAGTTGTTGCTAAACTTTGTTTCTTTTTTTGTTTGTTTTTTAAACCAGTGTCAACTGCTGGATATGTTCTAAATGCATGATTAGATTAAGGCAGTGTTTTCAACTTTTTTTTTTTTTTTTTTTTTTCCAGTTTTGAATTTTTTTTCTTTGCCTGTGTGTGAATTTGTTCAAACCTTTCAATAAATTCAGGCAATAAGTTCACTGTTTTATGTGATTGATTTACCCTGTTGCTATTTTCTTATTCAGTCATGAATTTGTGCAAATCACAACCATGCCCTGATAACAGTTTTGTAAAAATACTCTGCAGAGAAATTGGAATTATACTGTCATGGTCAGAGTTAGCTAGTATGAGCCAATAATGATCATCAGATGTAGATCCTGTTCACTAAACATTACCTGTCATGCTTTATAGAGCACACTTCACGTAGCTGTTCTTCCAGTTAGAACAGTATTCAAATACTCAAGTTCAGTGTGTGATCATTTGCAATGAAGTGCAATACTGCTAAGACAATTCCACGGTTCATCCAGGAGATACATTTTTTTTTAAGACAAAGCTATGTAGTTTGTTTTAGATTCTGCACAGATAAATTTCTGTTTCCAGCTTAATGTATCCATAAGCAAAAGTGACTGCACTCTACACATTTCATTAACAGTCCTCTTGTTTTTACCTATGGGTTGTTCCCTTTGACGTGTTATGCAAGGGCAATTTAAGTTGTCTTGGCTTTACATTGTGTACGTTTTCAATGTTTATGCTTTGTTTGCATGTGTGGTTCTAGGTATTTTGTTGCATGTTTGTGTAATTTTTTAGTATGATAATTACTTCATTGTACTCGTGTTTTTCGGTCACTTAATGAGGTTTGTCTGCAATTAGGTAGACCATGCCAGTGTTTCAATATAAAAGGCATTTTGAAACAACATTTTAAAATGGCTGAAGTTGTATCCATGACAACTGTTGTAAAACGTGACATGAAATCATATGCCTCTCCTTCCTGTCCTTTGTTACAGTGGTCTGTTTTTTTTTACTTATGCTATCCATTACTGTTAAGCTTCCAGACCAGAACATCTAGTTCTAAAGGCAGTGAACAGTTGTAATCTGTTTTGCATTCTGCATGCTAAACGTGTACAGCAAATAAGTGAATTGAGCCTTTGTATTACCAATGAGTGAATGTTAATTCGTTTATGACGCCTTAACATTTTTTGTTGTGCTTATTTTTATTAGTGTGAGAGTTGTATTTGTATTGTATACTTAATGCATATGTACATAATATCAATGATACTGTATATTAATGTTTATTCTGTTAGTAGTTTTGTGTTGTCCTTTGTGTTCTTTTACGTAGCACCTAGTGTGCTGGGGGAATGTTGTTTTGTTTCACTGTATATTGTAGCAACTGTATACACTTGAAAGGAAAACAAAAACCCCTATCCCATCCCATCCCATACCATCCCATACCATACCATTCTATTCTATTCTGTCTTATTCTGTCCTCTAATCGTGTCTGTTGTTAGCAGATACCATGCAGGTGTCAGAGTGGGATACATAACCAAACCCAGGAAGGTGTCTGCAACATGTGTGCGAGCACCCCCCACATAGCAGTAGAGCAAGCCACAGACCCTGCAGTGTACAGCTGCACATTCACTGCAAGCTCACCAGCAGCGCTGGAGCACTGAGCAAGCTGTCAAAGTAGGATGTGGGAGGATCATGGGAGCTATACAAGGTCAAATTATCGCTGGCAGCCAAGCACAGTGACTGGATGGAGGAGATGACAGCGGTCCACCTTTGGACCTCATCCTAGAGAGGATGGCCCTCCTAGACATTTGGTCAGAGTTGGGGAGAAAGCTGGCTGTGGGTGTCAAGCCCTATACCAATCCCCAAGTAGCTTCTGCCATTCTCACCCATGAAAGGGATGCCCCATGGTGATTCTGTGTGAACTACAGGAGACTGAATACCATGACCAATTAGGACATCTACTCCCTGCCCTGCATTGACAACACACGACACAAAAACAGCTTCTTTCTATCTGAAGATCCACAAGAAACATCTCAAGTGGCACATGTATTGCAGTTTTGTAAAAGCAGGTGAAAGTAAAGGACATTGTTATGCAGTTGAGGATATTGACCTTAGACAACTTTTAATAAATCAGCTGTAAAGGTCAAAGCAATCTAGATGTAACATAAGTTACAAAGTGTTTAGTTGCCATTGCTGACTGGTCCAAATTTAAATTTTTGACACTAGAGGGCAATGGTGAACCAAGTCTTTCATTAATCTTCCACATAAATGAACTTTACGCAACCAACTGTTCCCCACCTTGGGTTCACCTATTATACAAATGGAGTCACAAAAAATGTGTGAATTGAAAACCTGAAATTGTTTACATTTATGCTTCCATTTGCTCCATTGTTGCTAGGCTGTTTGTACATGTTTTCAGGTTAATTCAAGACTTACATTTTATATGTTTACGCGTTTCCTTTACTTGAATAACTTTTGAGACAATTGCTTGAATCGTGTCCACTTCGATGATAGGACAGCACTTACTGTTAGATTCTCTGATACTGTTTAACTTTGTGACATACATGTGTGCTGTTATTCATTGTAAGTCACTTTGGACAAAGGCATCTGTTAAATGAATAATGTGTAAATGTAAATGTAAAATGTAAAACGTAACAAGTGAACATTTCATCCTTGAAGTTGGAAGCAGAAAAAATGGCAAGTTGGAAGAGGGTGACTTGGTCTGATGAATCATGTTTTCTTTTACATCATGCGGATGGCTGGGTGTGTGGGTCTACCTGGGGAAGAGGTGGCACAAGGATGTACTATGGGAAAAAGGCAAGCAGGCAGTTTAATGATTTGGGTAATATTTTGCTGAGAAAACCTTAGGTCCTGCCATTCATGTGGATGTTACTTTGACACATAGCACCAACCTAAACATTGTTTCCGACCAAATACACCCCTTCATGGAAAAGGTATTCTTTGATAGTAATGGCCTCTTTCAGCAGGATACTGTGACCTGTCTCCCTGCAAAAATGGTTCAAGAATGGTTTGAGGAACACAAGGAAGAGTTCGAAATGTTGACTTGGCCTACAAAATCTCCAGATCTCAATACAATTAAGCATTCTGTGGGATGTCCTGGAAAAAAACAAGCTCGATCCATGGAGGACTTAAAGGATCTGCTACTGTCGGCTTATATGAGATACCTTCACGGCTCTAGTGGAGTCGATGTCTCAATGGGTCAGGGCCGTTTTTAGTGATAAAAGAGACTCAATATTAGTCATAATGTTATGGCTGATCGGTGTGTGTGTGTGTGTGTGTGTGTGTGTGTGTGTGTGTGCGCGCGCGCGCGCAGTGTAAACTCATATCTCGAACGCATATTAATTCAAACAAAGCATGACTCGAAGGAGTTGTTCGAGAAAAACAAATTCTCAGAACTATAACGAAATGTAGCAACTCGAACCAACGAACCGTTCAGGCTAAAACCTGTCGGACACGTGACGCGTTTTATTCCTCCGTAAAACAAAAGATGAGTTTGACTTGGTAATCCAAAAAGCCAATCTTCCCTGAAAACTCGCGGACTGAACGTCTCGCAGAATTGTGCTGTGAATTTTCAGGTATTTAGTGGTTTTCAAAATATTTTGTATCTTATATTAAATTAGACATTATGGGTCCTAAGAAGGTTACTAGTGAAAGCAATCAGCCAAAAAATGAAAATAGTGAGAGCCACGATAGAGGTTAAAAATGAAATAATTGAAAAACATTATTTAAAAAATGTTGAAATAGGAAGGAATTATCACAATTTGTAAACAACTAATGTCATGATAAAATTCAGACATCAAAATGGGGTCATGAGTCAAAAGTGATTGGGAACGTTTGCCTTAAATGCAGGGAAAGTCTGCCCAAAGTATCTAACATATATATAATGTATAATATGCCTAACTGCTTTTTCCACACTTAAAAAAATTAATCTGCAATATTTTTGAATGGGTATTTTTAAATAACTATTTCTATTAGCAGAAACTATACTGTACTGTACTAGACTATGCTATACTGGACTGGACTGTACTAATTTAACTACCCGGTAGCAACGGTAAAAGGGGGACTTAAAACTTTTCATAATCCTCGCCACTATTGCTAGGCTGCGTAGGTTCGCCACCCGCCTGCTCTTGGATGAACAAGTTTCATTTTTGCCCACTAGATGGAACTGTTGCTGTTAGAAATGAAGCCGGTTTATAAACGCTCAAGGGTACAGTGGCCGCTCGCGGGTAGCTTCCCGTCAATTTAGGCCAGAAGTGGCTTTGCATGAAGCCATGGTTCTGTTTGTGTGCGGTGTTTCTGAAAGGATTTTCTTGCTGTAGTTGTGTGAGAGTACAGTGGTGGGCTGGAGCCATGTTCATGGTAAGAGCATGTGGGGGCATACTAGTGGAATTATTTCTCTTGTTATGGAAGGTCCTCAAAGAAGCAGGGTACAGCTCAGACTGGATAGCAGTCCATGAAACCACTATAGCATACAAACATTAATCCGCCTAATTAGCATGTCTTTGGAAACCCACACAAACACAAGGGGAAGGCGTGAAAACAAAGCTAGGGCTGTATTAAACCCTGTAGTCTCCAAGACACAAACCAGCAAAGCCACCCTCTGAGTCAGTGCCACCCCAAGAAAAGGAAGTGAAATGTAGAAATATAGAAATAAAGAAGATTTGGGTGGATCGCTTTGGGCATCCTGCCGTGTGTTCTCTCCATGGCTGTGCAGCCTGGCAGAGGGGCGAAGGAGCACCCCCCGCTGGGCAGACGAGCTGTAGAGACAGGTGTTCGGAGGGTTGTACGGGAGGGGGAGAGGAGAGCGAGCATCGTCAGTTGTCCCATCGTGCTGACGATGTCAATCTCCAGTGATGGGAGGCAACGCAGCAACAGCTGCTGCATCGAGCGGACAGATCAAACGACAAACGAACGTGGGACTGTCAGCCTACTCACTTTCTTTTTATTCTCTTGGATTTCTCACCAGAGCCTTTTAGCTCCCAGATCCTTGGAAGCTTGAATTATCCGGGGAGGATGGATATCTCCCGCATTCCCCACAGGCAGTACATGTATAGAGAAGCTCTGAGAAACAATTAGTGTCAATTCTTATGGTTTTCTGTCCTGAAACATAATTCAGAACTATGTTGTTCGGCTAGTTTCATCAGGAAGGTTATAGGACATCTAGTATGTCCTTTACCTGAACTGTTTTTTTCTGGTAATTTTACTTATCAAATTCTGTTTTGGACCTAAATATTATTTGGTAAATACTGTCAAACAAACTGCATTGTCATTTTTGCGGTTTTAAAGGTTATACGCTTATAGCATAGCTTTCAATACCATAGCTTTCAATGCTACTTTTAAACTGTAGTCCATGCCAACCTGATTTTATTCCTTCCCATTATTTTAATGGAACCTTATAATTCACTATATTTTGTCATGACTGGCATTTTTTTTACAAAGGTAAAATAAATGTGATGACTTAGACAGGGTTTCCATGAATGATAATATATATTTTTTGATTTGGTCACGTCTCTTTACTTGCACATGAGGAACTTACAAAAAAACATTTTACAGTCATACAATGATAATTAAAATTTTGTTACCATTGATTTCCAACACATCTAAGGAGTTCTGTAATATGGACACTTTTAAAGTTCCTGTAAAAAATAAATGTGCACATTAAATGTCTCATCAACACTCGCTATTTCTGGTCTAAAGGAAATGAGTGAGACTAACATGTCAAATAGTCTTTGAGAAATCTGATGTACAGATTGAGCCACAGCTGCCAAACTGTGTTTCTTAAAATGGCATTCTGGGAAAATATGCTTCTCTGTGTATCAGAGAGGAAGCTGTACTTTGTCAGTCAGACAAGACTAGCTGTAAACATCCAAAAGGACTGCCTGAATACCCTTGGTATAAATTCTCTTATTGCCCTATATTTCACGTTTCTTCTGTGCTTGCATGCTTCTGTAATTACTTCATCTGCTTTTTTTCCACAGGGCAATATATTATTTTCATTACAGTTTCGACTGAACAGCCATTTTTGTCATCATTAAAAGTGTATTAGAGTGTTGGCTTTCAAGATCATCAGAAAACATGATTACTGTACATTAGCAAGCCATAAAGACAGAACAACCTGATAAAGAGCGTCTGCAAGAATCCTCAAAATGGCATTTCCTGTAATTAGATGTCCAATACAGTCAGACTACCCTTAAAGAATAGCCATCTGGTTAATAATCTGAGTATCCTGTGTTGGTATAATCTGGGATTTGTTCTATATATTTGCCATTCAGAATCTTTCAGCATGTTCGAATAAGAGAATGATAATTAAAGCCTGAAAAGACTGTCTGTAATTTTTGACACCTGACTTTATTTTTCATGTCATTTAAATTATGATAAATTCTTATAAATTAACTTCAGGGCATAGGTTTTCTTGTAACATTTAGACCAAAAAAAACAACAACTATTAGCATTGAAGCCATCAACTGTACTACTAATCTGTTGAACTGTCTGCTAGCCAAAATAAAGAATAGTCTTTCAAATTCAGTATGTAAATGTACTATTAAAGTCTACATTGTAGGCTAATTTACCCTATCATAAAACAGGATATGTGTGAAAACACAGCTGGTGCTGCTATGTACACTGCCATATGCAAATCTGTTTGATTGTCCCTATAATTTCTGCTGCCCTCTGGGTTTATTTTGTCTCTGTCCTCTCCCAGGGTATGTCTGTAAGGGCAGAGGTCAAGGCTGATATCTCAATCTATATCACAGTGGCACTGACCCCACTGGCAACCATATTAAGTATCACTGACCATTCTACCACTTAGGTTCCAATGCCAATACTTCCATACTTCATTGGGAATCTTTTTTTCATGATTTAGAGGTCAAGAGGGGCCTAATCTTCTGTGACTGTCCCTCTTGTGACCACTCACTCTGTTCCTCCCCTGCTTTACTTCAGCCTTCCATAATCCATTTCATTTTTTAACTTGTCCTTTGCAAAGCACACTTGTAACACAGATAATTCTGCTTCAAAGATACAGTATCTGTAATACTAATGAAATTAGGTTGTAAATTGTATGTTTTTAAATTACGGTTCTGTATGTGAATGCTCACTAAAGGAGGAGAGTGTGTACCGTGTCTCTGTCGTTGGTATTTCGAGACATTTCTTTTGAGCTCACTCAATAAAGCATCTTGACTCAAACTTGAAAGACACATGTGAATGTAAGCCTAAACATAGAATTTTACTGCAGCCAAAAGACCCGTATATTTATGGGGTAAACAGGAATAGTCGCAAATACAGTAACTAAATTTTAAGATTTTAAGACTCAACCTATTTCTGAGTTTTGTGGGTGAAATTGAGATGCTCAGATTAAATTGATAGATATTGCAATGTTTTAAAGTTGTATGCCCCCCTGTGGGACTATAAACACACACACAAGCACAGGACTGTGACAGGCACATGCACTGAAAACTGTATATTAATGTGGGCCACTAAAGCGCACTGGCATCCTGTTGGTGGCTTCTTCAGCTGTTTTATTCCCGCACAGCCTCTCAGTATTCTTTATGTGTCAAACTTTTAAAAAGTGGACAAAAGTGACTCTAAATAGCATGGAGCATGACTAATGACAGAAGCATGTTAAAATCATTGCAGAAATGTCCTTGGAAGACAAATGAATTTTCAGCAGAATAATTAACTTAATTAACAAATTTGCATGCATATTCATCAGGCTATTGAAGTCTTTCCAGCTCGGCTTGATGAACGCTGGTGTAATAACCATCTCATTTGCATTCTACCATCCACCGCCATTTGCAGGGGGAAGAGCGGAGAAAGAATGGTTCGCACGCGTATGTGCACAGCCTTCGTCCAGCAAGTGCACAAGGCGCGTGGAAAGCACAGGTAACGCGTGTTTGCTTTCAACGCCCTCGGGGCTTGTGAAAGAGCGGCTCCCCCCCCTCCCCTCAGGATTCTGGGGTGCCACTTTCTTCTCTGCAAGCCCATCTGCCTTTTTTGGAGTGAGACTGCAAGCATGGCTCCAACACCCTGCCACCTACAGTTCTGATATCTGACCCAGTCGCAAGGGTACCAGTCCTTCAACTGGGATTGGTCAGACTGGGTTTTGGTTTAAAGCAGTGGGTTTGGAGAAATAGGGTGGTGATCAAACACAAAGAGAAAAATAAGACACAACATGTACAGTATACTGGATATGAATAAGTGTTCAGTTTAGGCTTTGTTGGTTTGAATTTCTGATTCAATTATAGGTAGAAAAGAGATCAGGAAAACAGGCACTTGGGGTGGCCACCACATTACGCCCTGCTTGTCATCCTTTGACCTACATGTGATTTTACATTTGCAGATGGAGAACCGTGCTTATTTATATGTAACACACATGATGTCTCACACCAACACACACAAATGCGCACACACTCTTTCTCCTGGGTGTAGCTTGGCACCGCTCCTGATTTACAGCTCCCTTGGGTTGCCAGTCTGTATGGTATAAAGCACTGCTGTCAGCTCCAGCTCCACAGGCCCATGGTAAAAGGCACTAAGGTGTGACCGTGCTGACTGTCAGCTGCAGCTTTACAGACTTGTGGTAAAAGGCACCAAGATGTGACCATGCTGACTGTCAGCTGCAGCTTTACAGAATTGTGGTAAAAGGCACCAAGGTGTGACCATGCTGACTGTCAGCTGCAGCTTTACAGAATTGTGGTAAAAGGCACCAAGGTGTGACCATGCTGACTGTCAGCTTTGCGGGTGAGTGGTAAAAAGTATGACAGTGTGACCTCACTGACTGTCAGTTTTTCAGGCCAATGGTAAAAGGCACCAAGGGGTGACCCTTTTGATTGAGCTCTCTGCAGGCCAGTGGTGCAAGTCACCAAGGTATGACTGTGTTGACTGGCAGCTCTTTCTGCTCACCCTCTGCTTTTATTGCCCATGCTTGTGGTATGTGTGTGTTTGACTGTGTGCTTCAGCATACTGTAGATATGTTGGTGTACATTTCTGCATGCTTGCTTGAGAAAAAAGCATGTGCTTAGATGGGTAAATGTAGAACATTTTTGTACATTTTTACATTTGTATGTGTATGTGAAAGGATATGATCATACTTCTTCTTACAAGGATTATATATGTGTGAGTATTTGTATGTGTAAAAATTTTGCCAGTGTAGCTGAATGTGTGTCCAGCTGTTGAACAGTAAGTATAAGAGCCTGTGAGTGTGACTCAGTGCATGTCTACATGTACAAGTCAGAGCAATACGTGTTTGTGTATCTTACATGCTTATCTCACACTGTAAAGTATACATCAATCCTAAATATTTGAATTGCAGTTAATGTGTAAAATGAGTATGTACAAACAAATATATTTCCATTGCCAGCAAAAGTTCAACACAACATTATGCATATTCATTGGTTAATCATATCTAGGGTCTACAACAAAGATTTCAGCTCTGCTCAGTTTGCTAATCATTTTGCATTGTTTCCAAAGGGAAAGAGGGAAGGAAGCTATCTAAGCAACAGTGAATTTTGCCAGAGCTGTTTCTGGGCAGTGAAAGTCAGGAGGCTTAGTGTTGGCCCAGTGATGGAAGCCAGTGTGAACAGGCCAATGCACAAGGCCATTTGACAGTATGCCAGATTTCCCCCAAGATTGCCCTGCAGAGGAAGGTTGTGGGTTTATTTGATTTGCAGAGCCCCCACGCCACAGCAGTGAGTGTCATGGTTCATATTTATGGACTGCTTTGTTGTATTTGATGGCCTCCAAGCAACAGATTGTTTTCACCTTGCTCATAGTGACTGATTCAAATTTTTTCCCCTGTTTTTAATACTTCTGGAAAATGTCTCTGCTGTGCTCTGTGAAGTTTTGTTTAGAATACGCTCCATTAAATTACATTTCATCTGTGGATCGATCAGCACAAAAGGGAGTAGTGTTGGGTTTTGAGGGTTCCCACTTCCCACACGAGCAACCCGGGAAGTGAAAAGTAACAAGTGATGTATTCCGTTTGAAATGAGATTAAGTTTACAGTGGAGGACTTGTGAAAATAACGAGTCATTGACTGCCATGTCAGCTGCATGGATATGCGTAAAGCAAGAATTTTACTAGTGTGAAAAAAAGTTGATGAAAGACAGAGGAAATCTTCAAATGAAAAATGTGATGACAACCATTTCCTCCAGATAGGCCAGCAGAGGGCATAATGACTTCTGCTTGGGCCTTCCTGTGTGAAACATGAACTTTCACTGACCACACTAGACTTTAAATTGATGTAATAAATTCATATATGCACAGACATGATGCCCAAGACTTGTCCTCAAGAATGGGAATCCTTCCAATTTTTTCATCAGCCTCAGTTCTTAATTGCTGTAATAAAATAATTAATAAAACAGTCAGAGGCCTCACCCAGAGTTTCAGGTGTGAGTCTGGTGCTAATTAAAACATAACCCTAAAAACCTGTAGGACTCTAGATTTTGAGAACCAGGTCTAGGCAGATGAGTTTTAATGATTTAACAGCTACTCGTCATGTAACATTTTAAATCAGAGCATGCTGACATGCTGTGTCTAATATAAGAGGACATTTATTTAGGATTATTTTAATAATTGACGTGTGTTTTTTCTTTTAGGGCTCAACAGTTCATTGTGTGTGCCATCTCTCACTGACAGAAATTGCATATAGCTAGTTTTGAGGAATAAATAAAATCTTCATGGTCTGCAGAAGCAGTACGCTGTTTGCCCAGTTCACAAATTTCATATTTCTTTATTGTTAACATCTACAAAGGTGAAGAAGCTGATAAACTGCTGAGGAGCTGCCAGGGCTGCAGAATCAAGGAACATCTCAGCCTGTGTGCGCCACCTTTGATGTTAAGTACAGTCAATTTGCTTCCTTTGCCATCCTCCATTTTATTTTCTGCAAATGGTGGGTGGGAAATGGGCAAAGAAATCCGTTCTTCACTATGTAACAGTCTGCTCTCAAGTTGTGAAAATAGAACCCCCCATGTGTGCTGAATCCGTTATTTATCCACATTCTATTCCTGGCCACCATCGACCACTGCAGTCTCACAAAAACGCCACACATGAATTTAATCTGATTGGTGGAGGCAATAACTTCCACAGGGTGCTCTCGGTGCATTGGGACTAAATGTTGGCTGCGTGTTCGAAGTCAGAAACTAAGAGTTATGTATTTTGTTTTGTTTATGCAAAAATCTATTTCAAACATGTTTCTTCTTATGGATAACTATGATCTGTAGTTGAATATGCTTAAGAGGAAATGGATGATATGGATAGATGGATGCATGGGTGGATCGGTGTGTCAGTGGTTGGGTGCATGGACAGGTTAAATACAAGTACAAGCAGGTACAAGACAAATGTTCAGAGTGGACACAGTACAGTAATGAGCCCTCTGTTCAGTCTGGCTACATGAGTGGATACTAAGCCTTTTTATGGTTAGTGGGTTGGTATTAAAAGCAGAAAAAAGTTTCATGTGATGACATGACATTCAAACAGAGATACAGTATTTACCATTGTACCGGCCGTTTAAGTACTTATTACTTTGACAACCATTTAGTCTGTGGGTCCGCAGTTCTAACACGTGTTCCAGGGATAAAGACGTACTCACACGTTCAGCTTCTTTATGGCTCCTTGAAAGTTTCATTAGAACAAACAAAAGAATAAAATAGCGAACATAGAGTCCAACTGTGTTTGTCCAGCCCAACTCTGTTTAAACATCACAGGTTTAAACACGTTACCTGTCAACACATTACACGGTTAAAAACTTGTTTTGATCCAAGACCAACACAGACTTCTCACTAACATACTCTGTTGGCCTTTTATTAACCTATTCTAATTCGCACATGCACTTTCCTACAGCAATATAACAATAAACATCTCCTCTAACCACTAATGGCATGCTCATGTTATATGGCTGAGCCTAATAGCTTAACAAACAACACCCCACAATAAACAGACTCCAAAGCTTACAACCATGCTGATATTCATGGTGAATCCTTTTGATACTGTTTCCAAAGTTTTCTTCTGCAGTCTTCAATGGTTATCAAAAAAGCAGGTTGCAAAAAAAAAAATTAATTAAAGAGTGCTTACAGAAGTTTCCAAAATTTCCTGGTGAAATCTTCTGATCATCTCGATGACTACAGTAAACACAGACAGACCCGTCTACTTTGACAGGTACTTTTTGCTTTGGAAATGCTTGCATCTGTATCCATTAGTCACATGTTGAACAACAACTCTAGCTAAATGTATAACAGTTTGACACAAGATATTATTTTTAGGGGGAAATAAACATTGGCTACACACATGGGTTTCACAATTTCAGTTTTGTTTAGTCACAACCAGCAGTCAGAGGTCATCTCACAGATGGATAAATGGTGAATTTTGGATCTGGTGTGTCATTCACATAAGTGTTGTTTATGAATAAGAAGTATGAGTCAGTTACTTAGCAACCACATCTTCAATCATTTTTTATTGCTTCCATTAACCTGTGTGACTGCAGAGTAGCCCACATCTCGTAAAGTGAAATGTTTTTCAGTAGATAATAGTCTTCAATAAAGAGAGAGAGTTCTGGTAGTGGATGTAGAAATTATGAATTTCTAAATTTTCTAAATAAAAAACTAAATTTAAGGTTTACAAAAGAAAATGAAAAGTTTGACATACAACAAAACTGTGAAACAATGAATGTTCAATCCTTGATGCAAAAAAATTATACTGTGCTGTCATTAATTAACATTTTTTTATAATTAACATTTTTCACTAATTGCATTAGTTTGTCATTTCATTATAACACATGAATTCCTATGTATTTATAATAATTCATGTGAATTTCATTTTACAGAGAGGTATGTCATAAACTGTTAATAAGAGTTATGGGGAATATTTACTAATTTTAAGGTTTTTTATAAGTGCCCAGTTTTCCAAAACCTTATAGTTATGGTTGGCTTTTTCAAGGATTGTACTTTCCCTCTTGTATATCTCCAAACATGTGAGTTGAATGACACTGTCTGTTTAAAGTCACCACATGCATACGAGGAGCTTGCAGTTTGTTGAATGAGTGAAAAAAACGACACTCAGTAATGGCACTGATGAATGCTTTTACCTGAGTCAATGACACAGGTAATTATGAAGGGGCAACACCCACATAGGTGCTGATGAAGGGGCACCTTGTGTGCTTATTTGACAGGAAGCTGCACAGGTACAATACTCAAGTCCAGCTTGCCATTACCTGTAAAAATAAAGTGGAAAGGTGGGTGTAAACTCACCATCCATGCTTTGCTCTGGAGCTGTGAAATCGAGGACCCCCTCCCATTTGTCTTGGAACCGTTCTTTTTCACATTCTATTTCTGGACACCATCGAGTGTTCAGTCTGCTTGTGTGACCTTAGAACCACCAAAAGTATCACCCATGTTGTGATGTCAAATTGGCTGTTTCAGATAATTAGGAATACTTTGTAGTTACACACACATTGCATTCATTTTAGGAGGCTAAGGAAGATACCTCTGTTTTTTCACAGGTATGTACTGGCAATATAACTGTTGTTGAAAAACACAACACCAGTCTACTTGTAAATATTTTGGCAGAAGCAAACCATCGTAATTTCTTTTAAGCACTGATGTTGCTTTGTCTATGTATTTCAGTTCTTCAGAGTTGGGCTAGGCCCATCTGCCTTTGATGATCTGCATGCATTTTGATGGACAGAATTATCTGTGTTTATGATTAGCTCTTTCACACTGGGTTGTGCTTGACTGTTTCTTTGTTTTACTAGTAAGTCTGCTTGTTCAGCTATTGTGTTTTTACTCAGTTTAGTCTTTGCTTCTAATCATATCATTTATTGTTCTTATAATTTTGTGTATCATGGTCTAAGACTGATATCTTGTTATGAGTGGAAAGCTTGTATATTTGTTGAACTATATAATTATTTTTTTACCAAGCAGTTAAAGACATGAGCAGATAACCAGAGCATTGCTGGTTAAAGTTAACTACGTATTTAAGCAAAAGATAATGCAATTGAATATTACATCATTCATGACAATACTTAGTAGAAAGTGCATACAGCTGAGAGAGAAGCCCTGAGTGTCTGGGTGAGACAGTAAATGGAGTAGAACCTAAATGTCCTAAAAGTTTAAATTACCATTATACTTTGGAAATAGCTCAATGATCACCCAGCTCTTTGATGGTCTTTGTGGTAGAGACTACTGCAGACCATCACCAGAGCAGGAGAAGTGAAGATGTCCAGAAAGGATAACCTTGGAGGATCAATGATGACATTCAACAGACAAGTGCTCTGAGGAATACTGAGATTTGTGGTCAGACATCAGTAGGGAAAATCTTTTTTTGTGAAGCAGTAGTTCCTCGTTGCCAGGAACTTTCTTTTGTAGGCCTTGTTTTTGGCATACAGGTCTTGTCAAAAGACCTACCTGTCACGGGGTGTTATTTGCACAGGTTGCAGACCCACTGACACCTTGTGCTCATGCCAGATGATACATACAGAGGGGGGTCCAAACATGAGAGATTAGTAAACAGAATATATTTTTTTAAAAATAACAGTAAAAATAGGGGAAAATGCTTTAGAAGAAGTTTACTGAAGTTTCTCCATGAAGTCTTTTCAGGACTGTGATGGACGTGTGACTGTCATGAGGGCCCATGGACCTCCAGGCAGGTCTGGTGCACATGGCATGCTCATGTTTGTTTTGAAAACGCCATTTGATGGGAAAGTTCTAAAGAAAGTCATCAACCCACAGAGGAATTTGATTACCTCTATCCATTATCCACACAGCAAGCGATCGTTTCGCTAGCCATCTGTCATCTGTTTCATTTGCATCATCAACACCTGCCTGCCTGTTTATTGCTCTCAATTTTTTTCTCCTTCTCATGTTTTTTTTTGTCTTAAAACATCATTTTAATGGTACGGAAAAATGTTTTTGTTAGCACAGAATTTGTACACCTGGCCTGAAGCTGTGTGTAGATCCTGATTTTACTATATATAAAAGACACTGGCTTCCAATGTCCATTAACCTTCATGCATATTTAAGATACATTCATACACAGTCTGATACATTCCCTTGCATACCATAGTTTACAGGTTTGGTCATGTCACACGTTACAACATATCTGGTCTATTGGTATGAGTTTGCTACTAAAAATACCACAAATGTTTATAAGTTTTGTTTTGCTTTTGTTTTTAATATTTACTAAGGTTGACTTGCTGAATAAGAAAATCACATTAAATGTTAAATATCATTAACAATGCTCATAAAAATACATTCCCAAGATTAGCATATCAATATAATACACATCTTGCAAGATATTATGTATATGAAATGCTAACTAATATTTGTACTATTGGACTGTCAAAACGTAGTCTTTATATACCCATAAGAAGGTTGTGCTATAATGTTTCAGAATCCATAAAATGTTACAGAATGTTCTGAAATATTACAGAATCTTCTATAATGGTCCCATCCCTGCAAAAGCAAAATTTATTTAAAAAAATGTGACATTATTACAAAAACCTTTACTAATACCAAGACTTCAATATTACTGGTCATCGTTCTAAAATGTACTTGATCTAAATAGAGACCAAAATATTGGTGCTCTATGAAAAATAAACATAATCACAACATTGGAATTACACAAGAACCATAAAATATTAAGGGATTGTTAGATTGTATTACTTCCATCAGGGTTCATCTCACCCCATTGGATAAGAACAACTAAGGAGCACAATTAGTAGCAGCTATGGGCAGCCTCACAGGGAGGAGCAGCAAGGAAAAGGAGCTGATGTCATCACCTGAGGGCAGGGAAAGAAGCCAGTATCACAAGTGCTTAGTGTTCTGGACTGGGACACTGAAATGGGAAGTGCCAGGCTATTAGGAATGCAGGAGGGCTGAAGAATCAGTTTCAATACTATGAATATTAAGTGGAATAATGCTGTATATGTAGTGAACTTTTGGCTGCTCCCCATGAGGGGGTTGCCACAACAGATCAACTGGCCCCCCGGTTATTGATCTGCACATTGACTTGGCAGTGGTTTTTACACCGGATGCCCCTCCTGACACAACTCACTCATTTTACGGAGACCAGCCACCAACCTGTGCAACCCCAGTAGCTGGCATTCAAACCCTTGTCCTCAGAGGTATGAGGCCATGGCATTAACCACCATTCCACAAAAAATTGTAAAAGTATTTTACTCCACATGAGGGGGTCACCACAGCAGGCTGACCAGCAATAAAGTACTTGAAATGAGAATCTGGAGTATCTCTACATTATCAACCTACTATTCTCATCAATTTGTGCAATATTTACAGTAAAACCTCACAAGAATGCAAAGTAAGAGAGATACTGTATGGTGGAGAATGTTACTTGAGATAGACCACATAAATGGCCAATGGTTTTTTTAGAAAAATCTTGATGACATCTACCAATGTGTATGAACACACCAAAACTGGCTCTTTGTATTTGGACCAAAACAGATCCTAATGGAGATTCTGAGTGCTCTGTGCCACTTTTTGGGATAATTTTGTTCTCAATAAGAAAGGATTTCTGAACTAATGGCTTTCAGCTTTGGAAAAGCACATTATCATTAAATTGAGAATGTGGTAGCAAGCAGTGGATTGGAAACACATAAAAGCAGAACTAAAAAAAAAGATTTGATGCTATTAAAAACGAAGATATTTCAATACAAACAATATGTTTTCTATGTTTATAATGTATATCTGTATCAATATGTAGTACATACATACAGTGTACAGATCTACTAAGTTAGGTGACATGTGCCCGTTATGTTAGGCTGCTCTGAGTCCAACTCCAGGGCTGTTTTCAAGTCCCAGTCCATCCCTTATATATACACAATACTATAAACACTATAAGCACTTAAATGCCTATACTGTAGTACATATGTGATATAAATACAGACAGAAAATTGAGGTTAAATTAGCTGTAAAATTAAACATTATTTTCGCAATCTTCATACACAAAACGTATATATAAAAAATATTATTACTTATATTATTATTACTTGTTCTGCACATTCTTGTATTATAACATTTAAAAATTGTTAAGGACGTTTTTATTTGTTTTCAGCAGTTGTTTGAGGACTAAAGTGCAACTACCAGGAAGGTGCCAATACATAAAAGGGAACTGTATAATTCTGTAAGACACTGAATAGGAAGTAGTCTTAAATCAATTACAGATAATGTAGCAAGGTAGGAATTAGTTTAAACAACTAAACTGCCTGGCCATAACATTGAAATGGAAAAGTTTGTGTTAATTTAAAGATATATTTTACCTGATCTGCAAGAGGTCTGTCAGTCTAGGAATTTGTTGCAGTTAATGTAGAAATTAGATCAAGTCTGTCATTAAATGGTCCTCCAAGGTGCTAGAATGTAACACGTGTATGTTAAGCCATCGAACAGAACATAATGTGTTCATGGAAGTACACTCCACTTGGGCTAAACTGCATGTATGCTGAGATACTTGTTAAAAAGAATAAATTAGCATTGTTCATATAGAAGACATTGATATTGTTGCAAAGAAATTCTACAATTATAGCAAACTTGCAATCTGGCAAATGAACAAATGCAAAATTATTCATTGTTTATTAAAAAAACAGGCAAAACAAGTGGTACAACATTAAGATATTTGTGATAAAAGTATCCTACATGTCTCTAGCACAAGTTTATAGCTATATTAGGGCAATTTGGTTCTTTTCAATTCCATTCAATTGCACCAAATTTTGGAGTTCAGCAAAAAATTTGGCACACAATTACTGATAAAAAAGAATTTGCAAAAAGATGAAAGTTGAACTTCAGTGCATGCAAATTTGAGGCTTAAAGGAGATGAAAAAACCATATATACATCTCGAGGAGAAGAAAAAAGGTGAAAGGTCAGCACCATTCCAAAGGTGGCAGCAGTGCAGCAACATAACACTGTAGTCTGACTTTAGATTGGAGTGGACTTCGGTCTGAAGATAGAAGACCGCCCTTTTTGTAGCAGTGTTTTAAATTAAAACTACAGCTAGTGTGGAAAAACTGGATATATTTACATTAGCACTGAACTGAGTTGGTATATTACTTAGTTTTTAAAAACCCAAACACTTCAGGTGGGATTCAGTTTATTTCTCCTGCTTGTCCTAATTGTTTTCTTCTCATAATGAAAAAAATTGAATTTTTTTTTAGAATTTAGCATTCGACTCCTCTTCTGATGAACATTGTCTCATCATTTTTAAAAGCAAAAACAGAGTATAAAATACTGTAAACAAATCACATTCACCATTTAAAAATGAGAAGAATTTACATCTTACCAGCCTCCATCATACTTGCCTTCGTGTTCTCACTGTGAGCACACACACACACACACACACACACACACACACACACACACCATCCCTACCCACCCACATGCATATACAAACCCACACCCACACATAAATAGGCGACATATGCGCATACGGACGTCCTGCAGTTCTGGTGCTGTCGACGGCAACGCGTCGAGACCACGGTGTGGTCTATCCGTCTGCAGTTTCAGCAGGGGACTAGAAAGATGGGAGAATGTGAGGAATAAAACAACCATAGCCCTCCCAGCAAAAGGCCCTTTAGCAGACCATCACTGATCATATGCTGTTTGCCTTCAGTGTTGTCACAGAGGCCAGATCAATTAGCAGTGCTATCTTAGCAGATACTGTTTTTCAGCAACCTCTGTATTTCAGTTGCACTGATACAGATTCAGTGTGGGTTATGTAGCCGACTTCTTGTATGGTTGTAAACTCTTCTGAGGTTTGAACTTACTGCCTTTCAGGTAGACGCCTAACCACTTAACTAATAAGCTCTTTGGACTTATTGCCCATGTAATGACTGAATTCTAAATTATAGTGTGCCATCACTATAGCAAACAATCTGGATCATACAGCTTCTCACAGTGATGCCATGTGACGTAGACTCTATGTATACGCAGTACATTGTTTGCAGACCTATATCACAAAACGGATGTATTCTATCTTTAACAAGTGCAGAAAATTACGAGGTTAAACCAGCATTGCACTGATATGTCAGACAGTGGGGACTTCGCACACAAAGGAGGTGTGACTGGATTATTGTGCTAATGAGCAATGTGTTAAATATCTGCAAAAGTACAGGAATTAAAAACAAGTTAAACTTTAACAATACTGTCTGTAATTAGACTTCACACTGTTTGGCAGTGGATGTGCCATCAGGTTTTAATGTAAATGTTTATTTGGAAAGACCTAATAGGGCAACTGAAAACAGGAAAATGAGATGGGCCTTCAAATTTGACAATTCTTAAAAGTACTATTTTTGTAAAGCAGTGTAAAAAAAAATTAATTTTAACATGCGAGTACTGTAAAATGCAAACTGTATTTATTTTACGGATCGACTTAGAATGTTGTTTATTTCAGTTGCAGGATGACTGTTTGTGTCACATGGTGAGTGCATGTGTTCCTGCATGCTGGCTGTGGATTTTAGGCTGTTGCCAACCAACCAGTTGGTGTCTGTCCCTGTGTCACACATGCAAAACAGATGTATACACTGACACACGTGCACCCACATGCTTGAACACCCAGTTGAACGCACAAGTAAACACACATATACATACATAAAAACCTGTGCACACCGACAACTGCGCAGACACACACACACACGTTCTTGAAAACAGGCAGATGGATGAAACACAAGAGCGCACATGCACAAGCACCTGCAAACGCACACACACTGTGTGATACAAAAGAGTTAGTGTGCCTACAAATGTGTGAACACATGGCCAGATACAAACACACACACACACATGTGTGCGCACACATGTGTGCGCACGCTCACACGCACACATGTACACGCACACACACTCCTCTTCTATTAATTGTTCTAACACCCTTTTCTGAGACTCCTGGGCTCACCCTGCATGGAACCTACAGCCCACAGAGATGGAGGCTAAAAGTGCTAAATATTAGAAATGGTGAAAGCCAAGATCTTTTCCCAGAGCTCAGATAAACATCTCCATGCAGAGCTGGTAATGTGGGAGGTATTAACTCCGATTCCACTGCCTCTCTTGCGAGAGGGAATTAATATGCTGGCCATAAAACCAGCACCTAATTTTAACAACTGGGAGACTGCCAGACTTACTGCAACAAATGGTGTAATTTTTCCTTTTTTTGTAATAAACATATTTCGCCCAACATTCCATGGGCCATTAAGTTTAATTGGCAGATCAAGGAATCTCAATTAGGCATTTATTCTACAAATGACTTTTGTTTTGAATTTATTTTGAATGAAAACAATCATCACAGGACTATCTTTCTGATATAAAATTCCAAGTGTTTTGGCTGGACATTAGTTAACCTTGTATTTACTGTATTTTGTAAAAAGGAGAAAGTTAAATGACATCACTACGTTAACAATGCCTCATGTGGCAGCCAGAGGTACTGACCCCACATGTAGCATATGGGGATTTCTTTGCAAGTAATATCTTTGGGGGCCTCCTGGCTTTCCTTTGGCTGCAGTCAACATAAAAATTTTTATGAAATAAAAATTCTGTTCTGTAAGTGAATTATAACTGTCTGTGCAGCCCAGCGAAACTGGGTGAAAAGCCATAAGGTGGACAGATAAGGGGTATTGGAATGTGAAGGCCAGGTGAGTGGGCTCCTCAGCCTAGCACCAGCCATGGAAAAGAACAGGGTGGGGCTGGGTGACTATAAGTCCAGTGTATTGTTAGCACGGGGCTTCTGCCCTCGGTGTTAATTTGTGGTTTCGATAGGGGCGGGAGCCTCTCTGCGCAGAGAAAATAAACTCTTATTAATTCATAACTTTTCTGTGTATTCTTGTCTCAGCCACTTTATAAAATTTCCACGACACTGGAAAAATACCTTTCCTATACACAGCACATTTCCTATACACAGCACATTTCCTATGTCATTTTTCGGTAGAACTGCAATGGCCTGGAAAAATAGAATAGTCAAGTTCCAGAGTATGTTTTTCATGAAGCTCCTGTTTTAGAGCTTTATCACTACTTGTACACACACCAGGTATGTAATGTAGCATAAGCAATATATTGGACAGTTTACAATGTAGGCCACAAAATTGCTTGTACAATATATATATACAATTTATCTTACGTAAACACACACACACACACACACACACACACTTATTACATTTTTTTTAATCTAGGCATCTCAGTTTCAGCCACAGAACTCACAAATAGCTTAACATTCATGTCAGAGCACAGTTCTATATATTGTATAGAAAAAATATCCATTTTCAAATCTTAAGATTTGTCCTAGATCTGTGACTATTCACATGTTCTCTGTGGAGTGGACAAACAGACAAACAAGCACACACAAACACAGACACATTACTTCCCAAAATATTCAAATAATTTTATCCCTACACTGGCATAAATTCAATACATATTTGAAATGATAGCTTATTTTTTTGTTTTTCTGATGACATAATACAGACATTTCTAGTATCTGATGACTTAATGCAAATTTACAATTGTGAGATTTTGATGATTTTGTACACATTCTATTACATTTTTTGAGGTAAGGCAAAATTCAACTCAATGTAGTGAACCTGCAATGTTTTAAATTTAGAGATGAGCATTGGTACTTCTTAGCATCTACCAGTAATTGTTTTCTATACAAGAGTATAACACTGCACTTCACATATCACTCCATACCTACTAATTTTTTGTAAAATTAGTAAGCAATCACACATTAGTTTACCCTTTTCACCTGTCCACCATTTCCTGTTTGAAGTATTTTTCTGTGCAGTCTTTCGTCAGCTCAGGTGTGTCATGAAGGACAACAAAACACAGTGATAGATCCCCTTGTGCAGAGTGAAGCTTTATTTTCAGGAAGCAACAAAAACAGGTAGGGCTCAAGTCAGTGATCATGGTCCAAGAATCAGGCAAGGGTCTGGGTTCCAGAGGGGTCCATCCACAACGTAGACTTTGGGAGGAGAAGACAAGGGAATGATCAGGTACCAGGAATCGGGAGACACAAGAGGAGAGGAAGCACAAGACAGGTTAGTCTGTTGCTTGGTATATCGCATGAGGCTCAATACTCCGCAAAGTGGAGTTCCTTGCAGTAGCCTTTTGAGCTTGGGATGAAAACAAGCCACGGCTGGTGACTGCTAATGGCCGGGCGTGACAAGGTGGTGAGGTTTTTACAGTTTTAAGAGTAGTTCCTTTCATCTTCGTGTGTCCTGTGCTTCTTGCTACCTGCCCAAGCTCTTGACTACATGCTCATGCTCCTGCCTACCTGTCCGTGCTCCTGCCTACCTGTCCGTGCTCCTTCCTACTTGCCTGAGCTCCTGCCTACCTGCCCGTGCTCCTGCCAGCCTCCCTGAGCTCCTGCCTACCTGTCTGTGCTCCTTCCTACCTCCCTGACCTCCTGACTACATGCTCATGCTCCTGCCTACCTGCCCATGCTCCTTCCTACCTACCTGAACTCCTGCCTACCTGCCTGAGCTCCTGACTACATGCTAATGTTCCTTACTACCTGCTCGAGCTCCTGACTACCTGCCTGAGTTCCTCCTTTTACCAAGTCTCCTGTTCCAAATTTGTTTTTTACTGATCTTCTGGTTTTTGACTTTTCTGTCTGGTTTACTGTCTATACTGTATTAATTTTTTTTTGTTCTTTGACCTTCTGGTCATTTAGTAATACATTAATCTATTGTCATTTTTTATGTAAGACTTCTCTGGCTTCTTTCCTAGTATTTGTATATAAATTGATTAGTAGTGATCTCAGCCCTAATAGCTACTGCAGTGCATCATGGGAAAACTTTAATGTCATATGATAACATTGTACCATGCTTATACTGATGTCTAAGACTGAGCATGGCTTTACTGAATTGTCTTCCCAAAATGTCTTCCCTGGGGTATTTGATTACATAGCGAGCAAAATTACACTTCACATAAAACACATATATTCTACACTCCAAAACCAATCATTGTGCAGAAAAATCAGACCAGTACCGGTATTTATAACAAAATAATACATCCATATGTGTATTCAGCATTCTGTTCCAACTTTCCTTGGATTAATTCCAGGCTTGCCAGAACCCTAGATTCATTATCTGATTGTCTGAACAGTTCTAGACAGTGTACAAGTGGTTTTATATATATATATATATGTATGTATATGTATATATATATATATATATATATGTATATGTGCGCCTATATATGCACATATACACGCACAGAGACACATTGTACAGTTGAGAACCGTAGAGGATCATGTGCTAAACAAATTCACAGCAAGTAGAAAGCTGTGTCAGGGACAAGTAATTTTTCTAGTGCTATCTGTACTTGTAGACTCCTTGTGAACTGCTGTCCACGTGCTCTTTTTCCCCTTTGCCAGGATGCTGACACAGAGGTGCCAGGTCCAGGTAGAAGGATGGTTCCTCATGGCCTGGGCTGGGGGCCAGGACGACCCCGATTTGGAATGCAAACGAGCTCCTGGCACCTGCACCCCTTCCCGGGAGGACAAGCTTTTCAAGCAGGCTTACCTCCTAAAACCCTCTAATTAAAACGATGCCACCCCACCCTCTCCTTTCCCATCCCAGCTTCACTCCTTTCCCACTCATGAAAAAAAAGATTATTAGGAATTTAATGGGGAGAATTCTGTCTCCCAGACCATCTGTGATAGCAGGACTGGGGGTAGACTTTGGGGAAGTGTGTAGTAAAACAGTGGGGGTGGGTTGTGATGGAGGGGGGTCGTTCACTGGTATAGTCATGTGCACAATCTAATAGACATCACAGGAACAGGACATTTTTCACTTTTAATTAGTGGGACCTTGTCATTGACAGGCCTATTTGTATCCAAGGTAACCAGGTGTCTTTTACACAGTGAAATCTAGTAAGTTAAGTGAACTCTAAGAGTCCCTGAATATGGAAATTGTGTGTATAAATTTAGTTCTTTCAGAGTTCATTTAAAGTTGTATAATTTTTAAATGTCTTGGCCCAAAACACAGTGTAGAAGATTTGTGCTTCTTCAGTTCCTAAATAAGGAGAAACATTGTCTTGTGGTAATTATATAATCATATAACAAAACTTTTTATCATACAAAATTGCAATTTTTATGTGTGCACCCAGACCCTGAATTAGGAAAGTTTTGGTGAAAAGACAGATCATATCGTTGGACTCAAAAAAAGAAACAACACCAATTACATTTTAAAGGGTCATATGTCATTGTATTCTTATAAATGGCTCTATACACAAATATAGCTGTGATGCTTGTGAGCCCCACTGCCTTCAAACCATGCATCATAGCTGGTCTCACTACCCTTTCACTCTTGCAGACACCAATCTAACACACATCACTCCTGACACTCTTGTCCACTCACCCCACCCTGCCTGCAGTCTCTTTTTCACTTCTGTACCATACTTCTTATTACTTTGTACAGCTGACCCCAAATATTTAAACTCATCCACATTCACCACCTCTACTCCTTGCAGCCACACCTTTCCACCCCCCTCCCTCTTGTTCACATGTACTCCGTCTTGCTTCTACTGACTTTCATTCCCCTATCTTCAGTACATACCTCCACCTCTATAGCCTTGTCTCAACCTGATCCCTACTCTCACTACAGGTCACAATGTCATTCCCAATCATCATGGTCTGTGGAGACTCCTGTCTGATTTCATCTGTCAGTCTGTCCATCACTATTGCAAACAAGAAAGGAGTAAGAGCTGCAATTCGCTGCAATCCCATCTCCTCCTTGAACCAGTGTGTTATTGCTACCGCACACCTCACTGCTATCACACTGTCCTCAAACTTATCCTGCACCACCCTCACATGCTTCACTCTTGAATTCCTCATTCAATACTGTTACTCCTCTCTTGGCACGCTGTCTGACACTTACACTTTTGCTAAATCCACAAACACAATGCAACTCCTTCTGGCCTTCTCTATACTTATCCATGAACAATCTGAAAACAAATACTGCATCTGTAATTCTCTTTTATGACATAAAACCATATTGCTGTTCACAGATTGTTAGAGATCTTCTCTCAGCCTTGCTTCCACAACTCTCTCCATGACTTCTTGGTGTGACTGATCAACTTTAATCCTATATAGTTGCTGCAGCTCTGCACATACCCAGTATTCTCAAAAACCAGTACCAGTATACTTGTTCTCCACTCTTCAGGCATCCACTCACATTCCAGGATTTTGTTAAACAGTTTGGTTAAAAACTCCACTGCCATCTCTCCCAAATATATCCATGCCTCCACTGGTATGTCATCAGGACCGACTGCCTATCTACGCTACCCCTGATCCTCTTATAGCTGTTCTCACTTCATTCTTACTAATCCACCACACTTCCTGATTCAATTTCTCCACTGCATCCAACCATCTGTCTCTCATTTTCTTCATTTATTACAGCTTCAAAGTACTTCATCCACCTTCTCAACACTTTCTTTGCTTGTCAGCACATTTCAATCTGCATCCTTTATCACCCTAATCTGCAGCACATGCATCCTAGCTCGGTCCCTCTATTTGGTCTATCCAAGATAAACCCTCTTCTTGTTCCTTTTCACACAATTCTCTGTACACCTTTTTATTAGCCTTCCCCACCTCTCTCTTCACCGTGCACCGCATCTCCTTGTACTCCTGTCTACTGTCTTCATCTCTCTCACTATAATTTTTCACCAACCTCTTCCTTCTTATGCTTTTCTGTACTTCCTCATTCCACCACCAAGTCTCTGTGTTCCTTCCTCTGTCCATAAGTCACTCCAAGTATCTTCCAAGATGACTCCCTCACCACTTATGCAGTATTTGCCCTGTCGTCCAACACCTCTTCATCACCACGAAGCACCTTTCTTGCCTCCTCTGAATTTCACACAATAGTGAAGATTCCACCATCTGATCCTTGGTTCAGTCTTCACTCGGTACCTCTTCTTCACCTCCAATTTAATCCTACAGACCACCATTTTATGTTGTCTAGCTATACAATCCCCCACCACCTTTTTGGAGTCTTTAATCCCTTTCAGACACAATCCACCTGTGTGCACCTTTGTTCACTCTTATATGTCACTCCTGTGCACCTCCTTCTTAAAATGTGTTCACCACTGCCATTTCCATCCTTTTTGTAAAATCTACCAACATCTGCCCCTCCACATTCCTCTCCTTAACGCCATTACTACCTGTCACCTCCTCATCACCTTTCCTCCCTTCACCAACATGACCTTTTTATGATGGCTCCAATCACAACTCTTTCTTCCTTGAGCACACTCACTATCATTTCACCCAACATTGCAGAATTATTTTCTCTTTCATCTCACACCCCATTTGTGGGGCATATGCCCTGATGATATTTATCATCACCTTCAATTTCAAGCTTCATACTCATCACTCTTTTAGAAACTCTCTTCACCTCAAATACACTCAGTGTATTCCTTCTTCAGGATTACCTCTATAAACCATTTCTCTTCCCATCTACACCATGTTGGAACAGTCTAGACCCACCCCCGATGCTCCTTGCTTTACTCCTCTTCCGCTTGGTATCTTGTATACACAGTGTGTCTACCTTTCTTCACTCCATCATATCAGCCAGCTCTCTCCCTTTACCAGTCATCATGCCAACATTCAAAATTCTGATTCTCACCTCCACTCTTACCATTCCTTCTCTCTTGCTGGCTTTGAACATGTCTTCCCCCTTGCGTTCTCCTTCTTTGGTCAACAGTAGCATAGTTTCCACTGGTACACTGCTGTTCAACAGTACTGGTGGTGGTTGATAGTAACCCGGTGGAAATCCATTTTGTGAACTGCATATTTGATTTGGCACAGGTTTAATACAAGATGCTTCCTGACGCAATCCCCCTCATTTTATCCAAGCTTTGGACTGGCAGTAAGTGCACTGCCTTGTGCAACCCTACTGGTTGGATTTTATTCTCAGAAATATGTATTATGTAAACCAAGGGCAAACCTGGCATTAAATAATTAGAAGTAAATAGATTTGGGTAAAAATGACACAATTTTTGTGGGGGGTGGCAGGTAATATTGTAATTGGAGGGCTAAAGCCAGCAACCTTGGACTGGGGGAATAGTGAAACTGATGACCCAGAGCCCAAGCATGTGGAAGGCCCTCCAACAGTGTTAGAGGGAGTGCTAGCAAGACCTCAAACAGTACTGATGCACAGGGGTGGTTGGTGGATCTCACACAGTACTTATGCACTAGGCTAAAGACCCCCTTTAAAGGGCCTAGTTTAATCGCTATTTTAAACCTAGATTTGCTAATCTGTTTCAGTTAGAGAAATATATAAACATATAAACCAAGAAATACACATTCTGTTGTAATAAATTCAGCAACCGAATACAGTCACAGTGTGCACTCTCAGCACCTGTACATTTACGGTGGTTTTACGACATTATTGTGCAGGGTTTGGACCACTGTGATACTTAACCATTACTTTAGCTACAACGTTTATGTTGTGTTGCTGTAATTGTAATGACGGACTCCGTGCATTAGGGGCTACTGTTCTTTATTTAGGGTTGGTATTGTATACGTGAGATATAAAATGCGGGAGGCTCGTTGGAGAAAGGTGCATGTGTGGAGTGCTGCTGTGTGAAATATAGTTAATAAAGTAGTTATATTAAATGTGCGGATCTGCTCCTGAATCACTGCATACTACAGCCCCGGACACTATAGTTTACATGATAATTTTGTAGCGGACTGTTTTGAATGTATTTTATCCCCGCGGCGTTTCCGTAGAGGGGAGGGGGGATGTAAGGTAGTGTAGTGTAGTGTAGTGGAGTGTTAGATTGAGACTTAGTGTTTGTTGGAGTTGAGTAAAAAGAGCTGGCCTGAGACGGCTGCTCGCATAACTATGTCGGACTGATTTATTAATTAATTTCTACTCGCTCGGTTACAATTTCATTAAACATTAAACTAATATGCCGTAGTTGATACTATTTCATTCATAAAACAAGCGGGACTGCCTTATGTTTAGTGGTTAAAAACATTGTTCCTTGAATGAAACAAAATATATTCTTATTGCCGATTAATTTCACGTTTGGTTTTTTGGCACATCAGCTATGTATTTACTTTTAAAAACTGTAACATTACACTGTAGTATACTTTCTGTTTCGTAATATATAACCCCCAAACGCGGTTTGCTTTAGAAAATTACATCAAACCACTATTCAAGAATGTTTAACTGCAGAACAGTGGCTTATTTCCAACGGCAATTCTGGTGCCTGCCAAATCTTTTAAAAGGCACCTGCCATACTGTTTTCTTTTTAATTAGTGCTTGACAGATGGGTCATGGTTTCTGAATAGTTTTAGTAGTGGTTTAAGAAGAAATATGCTTTCTGTTTTGATGTAGCACTTATATATATATATATGAACAGTTAGGTATCTGGAGCACACAAATGATATATAAAATACATAAATTGACACATT
>JABJVR010000065.1:5752749-5770086 GCA_025773905.1 Chitala chitala
TATATATGTGTGTGTGTGTGAAATGATGACTTGATATTTTAAAATAAGATATAATTATTACTACTGCGCTGTGATGTGATGTTGTATATAAAACCATTGATTCACAGTTGCATTCAAAAGCTATTATATTTAAACAGTGAAAAACTTTGCTTTGAAGCGGAATTGTAAGGAAACAAGTTTCATCTCAGCACTCCAGTGAAAGCGCAATTTACCAGACTGAAAAATATACACATATAATTACGTAAAATTCGACTCATGCCCTAATTCAGTTTTGTGTTTTACCTTATATTTCATATTATTAGGTGTTTTTGTTACTAATATGCAATGAAAAGTTACACTTCGTGGCCGTATCTTTTGAACTCCAGAAATGGACGTTTTTCAGTGGCCAAATGATGGAAAAAAAACCCAAACATGTGGAATGCTTGAATACCTTATTACAACGAGAATATCACCTCGTTTATAACTGCTCTATATGAAGTCTTATTTACAAGGATCAGATGGGCACAAGCCATCGCGTTGTAACCTGTCAAGTACCTTACTTTTACACGCTGTCATGTTTATCTCTCGAGATACTAGTGCACAGTCACAGGAGGATTACCGCGAGCCAGAGCTCATTCTCGCATCCACAGTCTGTCGCTGTCTGGCGAGCGTCCAACTCTCGAGCTACTTTTGGCTGTCTCGAGGTACCTTGTTTTTTCCTTTTGACACGTCGTTGACATCAGTTGGTCCTAAAGCGTTATTCAATAGAGGTTGATATTGTAATACACACACGAATTATGTTAAAGATTTTAATTTCAAAATACCACTCAAACCTGTACAACTATAGTTATTTATTAGATCGATACAACATGGAGAATCATGAATTCAACGATTTAATACTTTTAATTATTTAATTAGTACAACCGATAATTACTCTGTTTTAAATTAAATCCATGTTGAGACTATTGTCCTATCCCTATTAAATACCTTCTGTCGACACAAAAAATTTGTGTGTACAAAACTATCGGTATTCAGTGGGGGTGTAGAAGAGGCATTTGCTATGGATAAAAAGCAAATAAGACCCAAGTTGAGAGTATGAACAGTTAGGTATCTGGAGCACACAAACGATATATAAAAACGTTGACACATTTTATATATATATATATATATATATATATTGTTTTTTATATAAGTAAAAAATACATACAATATATTATTTATTATACAATATATAATTTACATTTTAACTGTAGACTACTATATAGATGCATTTAAAAACAAATCCTGAATTATCATACAAAAGTATTGGTTGTTCATATGATGTGTTTCTACAACCTTGTGATATTGCTTCGGAATGCCTCGCAGGCCCCTTGATGACCGAGTTAAATGTTAAATTCAACTACACTTAAAATACGGAGTGTTTACACAAAGAAAATAATACATTTCATGATTATTGGTTAAACGTAAATGTTAGCTGTTAGTATGTTGGTGTGTCTTTTCAGTATATTTTCAAGATATTCCAGCATAAACCACGCCGGATATGTACATATACACCAGATATGAAATCAACAATGCGTATAAAGTTATGTCATGTAGATAACAAGAAAATACCCTATTTAAAAAAAATAATATGCGATCTATCTAATATTACAAACTGTAATTAGCTATGTTTAATTTTACGTCTATTACCCCAAAATGTATACAGCCTGTCTTCGTTGAATCAGAAATCCAACCAGTAAGTGAATACAGATAATGTAGCTTATCGGTCTGCAATGCTGACCGCATAAGAAATGGAATCGAAGAAACTAAATGTATGAGAAACTGTAATTATTCCACACCCTCTTAATTTTATTTTAAAACTGTTATTACTTTGCCTAATTCTGAATATCGTTTATACATACTGTCTCAGTGAGAAAGGGCATTTACGTCTTCGGGCATATGCTTAATTTATGAAACACATATTTTGAGAAATCCGATTTAAAACATCGAAAAACAAAGTTTATGCCTTCATGTAATTTTTATTTTGCTGTACAAAACAACGTCATAATCGAATACAAATATGTAGAATAACAATTTTGTGCATGACGAATTTTCATTTTTAACAAAACTTGTAGTAAGATACCAAATAGACAAAATTTAGTACAAAGCCACAACTGATAACATCCATGCTGTTGCATACCGTAAATGACACGTGCCAAAGGGTTCGATTAAATTAAGGCAAGGTGTCTCCACGTTTTAAAATGATAAGACACTAAAATACAATCATGATATCCACTGAGAATAGCCTACTATACAGGTTTCGTCAGTAAAATGTACATTTGGCTAGGTTTATAAATATGATCTTTTAAAACATCTTAAGATCCCAACAAAACACCTGTACATTTCTGGAAAATTATAATAAAATAAAATAATGGAAACATTACATATGCATATAGCACACAACCATGAACTTACACTCCAAACGAATAATATTTACATGTAAACCATGATGCACTTAAAACACTTAAGTTGGACGTTTCCGCTATATCGTTATCGTATGCCCATTTTGGAAGGAAAAAAAAACTTTGTGATATTAGTGTGTGCAAACGTTTGAAACCGTTATAGTTTGTTCATCCTACAATGCCCTTTAGTGACCAGTTGATCCATGTTCCAAAAACTTTGTCAAGAAACTTTAACTAATATATGAATTGTGTATTCACGTATGCTTAGCTCAAATAAAACACAGTAACCACTGTGAATATATATTTAATTAGCAATACACACTTTTATGTAGGGCCATGAGGTTAATCATTTTTATTCCATATATAATTTTTAGAATAATTTGTTATTCAGTACATTATTTGAAAACACAATCAAGAATAAGAAAAAATTACCAGTATTAACTAAGTCAATACTATCCTCCATACGCAGCAAAACTGCTGGTGTTAATTTAACACCAAGAGTGTTTATACTAATCAGTGTGTTCGCATGTACTTTCTGTCAGCTTTGCTGTGCAGGCTTTACAATCGTATTTTCATTTAACTGAAACAGCCAACTGAAAAAAAATGCTTTGTTATGTGTCTCAGTTTATTTTTTTCCAATTATGAAAACTCAGATGTAGGCGAATGTGCCACTACTTCTTATACCAAGGTCACCGGATTAAAACTTGATTTAGTATAGATAAAACTATTATTTTAAGGGTGAAAATTATTTCTTTATTATTACTTTATTGCATAGTTCCTTTTGGCTTGTATTGCTTTTGTACATAATACGCTGGATTGTTCGTTAAACACAAATACAAGCAAACCCTGAAAAGAAACTCACATTGTTAACTGTTACGAAACCGAGCAGTGGTGCAATCGCTTAATATACCTAGCCTTACAATGTGACAACTTGCTTAATTTAATTGCACGTCATAAGCGACAAATCATTTTGAAGACAATTTTAACTAAGGCAACAAGTTGAAAAAAAACCCCGCCAAATTTCTAATGACATACAAGTGCTTATATGTATATTTCAGTTCACTGTTTATCCAATATGCAAAAGTCGGGTAAATTTTACTGTCTTACTTTACGGACACTGAAGTCGTCCACCGGTCCACGTGTGTGTGCTCGTGGGGATTTTGAGATATTTTTCAGTTAAAACACACACATTACACAAGTGGAACAGTATGCAGCACATTCTCTTATAATACGTCTACTATGATTTTAGTTGTAACTTTCAGTGTGGAGTCCTTGTTAACGTTTGATGACGAAGCGGTATCATGTACTAATTGTCCTTGTCAATTATGAAAAGCTGTACTCAAATCGTCCTGACCGGTGAACGACTGGCCCCTTAGGTGTATGTCATATGGGAAATGGATGTCGCAGGATCCTCTAAACACGGAGTTCTGGCCGAGAGCAGCTCTGGACGGCACCGCGCAGTAACGCATGCCGTAGTGGCAGTTCTTACCATACTCAGATGGGTCTTCATGCTTAAGTGAAAATATCCCGTTGAAGTTCATCGGGGGACTGTGTGGGCCTTCGAACTGGGGGCTAGCGCATTCTGGGGATGTGCTTTCATAAAAGGATTCGTAGGCACTACAGTAGCTGTAAGATCTGAAGGCTTTATTAACGTCCGAGCTAGCGCCGCCGTGCCCGGTTGGCGTGCCGATATCAGGACTGTGGTATGGTGGGTACAAGGTATCGTACGGAGACCTGCCACACAATGACGCGTCCCCATTGTGATCCGCGATGAAATTTCTGGCGTTCAGCTGCAGACATCCCGCAACTAAATTGGTGGTTGGTTGAGACAAACCTTTACAGAGAGTTTGCACGAAGGTCAACAGGTCGGGTCTCTTACCGGTGCTCAGGATTTCCGACAGAGCCCAGATATAGTTTTTCGCTAGACGCAGCGTCTCTATTTTGGACAGCTTCTGTGTTTTGGAGTAGCAGGGTACCACCTTTCTTAGGCTATCCAGCGCATTGTTCAGCCCGTGCATCCTGTTCCGCTCGCGTGCGTTGGCTTCCATGCGTCGTAGTTTAACCCTATCAATATGAGCTCTGGTCACTTTCTTTTTTCTAGGTCCTCTGCGCCTTGGTTGTCCGTTCTCATCTTGGCCTTCTTCACTTTCCTCATCGTCCTTCTCAGAATCTTCCTCTCGGGCCTTTCTTTCTGCCTCCGGGTTGGATATCGGTGATGATTCAATTTTAGGAAAGGGCTCTTGTTTTCTGACCCTGATCTCAGCAACACAGTCTCGTGGAAATGAGGTGCCAAACTGGGTTTCTGGCATCATCACTGGCTCTTCGAAGGGTAAGGTTGGCATTGCCCTTTTAAATAGAATCATAAATAATGCAAAGTAAGAACATAATCGGCTCATGTAGGTTATACGTTGTTTTAAGGTGCGGAATTTTAAAATGCCAGTTTAAGTGTAATAACTGTAAATTACACGTGTAACATGAATTATTGTGTTTTAAACTGAAATACAGATTACTGTTAAATCATGTTCTGGAAGAACATAAAGATAATAGATGTCGTACACTGTAAGACATTTTTTAATTAATTAGTTAATTAATTAATTCAGTTATTTTGAACTGTGCTAAAACAAGTGTACAACTTAAACGAAAAGCAAACTTTAACGATCGGAATTAATTTAGATAACCAATGAGACCCCTTTTGAAGTCTTGACAAAAATCCTGTAGAAACTGATTTGCATAATGTTACCCATATTTTGCTACAAAACCCTAATCCAATTAAACCATTTCTTCTAATGAATTAATGTCCCCTCTTTGTGGTTATTCTTACCTAGTTCGTGTAGAAACATTTAGAGTTCTGTTTCCATTCCCATAATTTCAGTGCAAGATTATTTCTTGCTCGGCACTGGACGTGCCATTGTGATCCTTCAATCTTCTCCTTCTCTGTGCCGCTTTCTTTCTCTCTTTTGAGAAATGACACCGATGCCAACTGCCAGAGCTGGTACCCATGCCATCTGGTATTGACGTCACGTGGCAGCAATTGCCACGTGGTTTCGTCCCGTGGGACTGTCGTTCCACACTGCTTGTCTGGCGCTTCTGTAACTGGGAACTACCAAGACGCTTTTATTCACAATCAACAAACCCGACCAAAGATATATTCATACAATCAGATCTGATAAAGAGTGCTCTGATTTTAACGTTGTTTTTAAAGTTTTGGCGATTTAAGCTTTATTAAACGTTACGCAACCACTTCTAAAATTAATTACTAATTATTTAAAATGAAACCAGACATTTATTACATAGATTTATGTAAATTTAAATTTAAATTATACGTTTAATACTGCAAAACATGGTCTTTTTTGTTTTATTTAACGTGCAATATGTACAATATATTACGTATTTATAAGCAAAGGAAACAATAAAACCAGTTTAAGCAATTACTTAATCATTATTTTAAAATATAACATGCAATTCAAGATGGCAAGCAGTATGGAATGATTACATGAATCTTTCAGTGTAATCCAGCCTACTAGATTAAATTGACATGAGTTATTTCAGTGAGGGTTAAACTGCTAAAACATTAAATGATTCTGATTTGACTACTCCATCAACCAGTTACTCATCCTAAGCTGTTCTTGATGTCACTCTATAACAGTAAATTTACTTGCATATATTTACTTATAAAGGTAACACAAATTAAATGCTAAGAACCTACACCTTCAGCACCATAATTATCTGCCAGATAAAAGAGAAAGTACAATTTACTGACCTCGAGTATGGCTAAATTCAAAACATGTTTAAAAGGAGCAGATCTAACTGCATGTGACATAGGAAAGACAGTTATGGATGGATTGTTCTGGCCTTGTTTTCATTCTTCAGCTCTGTTGCATGTCAAGACACTATGGTACACCAGAGATACTGTGACCCTGCCTTTGTGTCCACTGTGTGTATGTTATATACTGCTGAAATGTGCATACTATATCTGTGACCTACCCATATATTATTATTACAGCTGTTATTATGTAGGCAGCACTTCAGCATTAAATGAACAAGCTGTAACAACAAGAGCACAGATATAAAGCTGCCAACTCTGGTAATGCCACAAAGGCTCCAGCTGTCACTACAAATTTCTACCTTCGACCAGAAGTGTAGCCTGACCAGTACAGTAAGATATCTGCATGCTACTAGACACAATATTGATTTAGTCATACATACATGCTTGCAAACACACACACACACACACACACACACACACATACACACACAGTATCACTGTCCTCTTGTTTTGTTTTATTTAGAATGCAAAGCAGTCACCGTTTGTCTGTTCTGTGTGCAGAGATTACATATATGTGGAAATGGCAGTAACAAAGAATGTGGCCGTTTGTCTCTGATGAGGAATCTTGCACGTGGGAGGTGTGTCCTGCGTTACCCATGCAGTAGCGTGTTCACATGCAGGCGGTGTATGTGGGACTCTGTGCTGGTGTTTATGGGCGCAGGTCAGCAGAGTGGCTATGCACTGTGCCACGCGCACGTGCGCAAGGTGATGCCAGTGCTTACAAATGCACACTCACTCATTTACACACGAGCCATTGTGCTCATTGTGCAAATGGACATACAAAATGCACTTTGTTCGGCAAACATTTATGACCAGTTCTACGCAGTTTCTGAACTGCGTCACACTTTCACATGCACAGGTAATATTTGCATTCAGGAAACACTGACACGTGTATGCAGTTACACATTGTGGCCAAATACACAGACACACACACACACACACACAGAAGTGTGATGGATAAGGGATGATTAATGTTATTAATATGTGTAAGTACATTTGCACAAACAATGACACATATTAACACAGATGGACACATGTAGAGACACGCGTGACCATACACGTGGCGGACAGTTCTCCCCTCCCACCCCTGAGAGTCCCAGCTGCCTCTGTACTTTTTGGTCGAGTGAACACACCAACATCTGATGAGTCAAACTTCCCATTTCAGACTAATCAGTTGACTGCACTAATTGCAAATGCAAATATGCAAATTCATATTAATTAATTACTACGTTAATTAGTTCTCTGCTCTTTTTCGGGCAATAAATCATTGTGTGGGAGAGAGGAAAGAGGGTTGGTGCCATTTTGCCCCACATAAAAATTTAATCAGCCGCCTCTAAACTGCCTTCTATCCAATTCAGAATTGCAGCCTCAACGAGTCGCTGCCTCAGACATTTGTCCGCCCTGAAGGTGGAAACAGCTATGTATAACCTACATGAGCCAAAATAGCTGAAGTAACTGAGGAGAGAGAGAAAGAGAGAGAGAGAGATACAGAGGGAATCACAGAGAGAGAGAATCACAGAGAGAGAGAGACTTCTTTCACATCTATCACACACTGCACAGATGAGTGTTCTACCAGCGATTTAATTATCATATCGTCAAATTTTAAAGTGATAGATGCAAAGAGGGCAAACTGTGAAGGAGAGCAGCAGAGAGGTGGGGCTCTGGGGGTTCGCGAAACATCGGCACTCTGGAACAGCGCAATGGATGCCTGGACAGCACTAGTTGGATTTGTGCACTTTGGAGTTCAGGACTGTGTGCGCAGGTGTTTCCCAACAGAGCAGCATGGGGAAAGGGGGGGGGGGGGGTAGTACCAGTCACGGATGCAGGGGCCTGTGCCCAGAAGGCTGCCTTTTCTGATGCCAGGACAGGAGTCTCCATTGTACCCTAGAAAAAAAGGTACTTTACTTAATGTGATTTATTTTTTACCAAAGCTGTATGTATGACAAAACCTGTAAATTTAAATGTTGCTGAAATGAAAGATACCATTTTTTAACTCCATAACGGAATTATGTGTACAGTGTGCAGTACAGACCAAAGGGATCCTTTAATGTGAGTTTTCTAAATCTCGGAGGACTCGGATAAGTCTATGATTGTGGGACTTTTTATTTGTTATTGAGGCAACTCACTGAGCCTGTGTGCTAGGCCCAAATATTGCTGTAAAGTAAAAACTATAAAGAAAACATTACCACTTGAAGATGTAAAGGTTTTCAGTTTGTGTTTATTTGCTACAGTTTTTCTATATATGGAACATATTCACGGATACAAAAGATGTTCAAATAAAACTCATAACCAAACCAAACAAATAAAAGCATGGAAACACATATTGTGGGTACCCAGGTGTGAAACCATGACTGCAGCCCTGGTATGAAACAAAAATGCATGAATTATTTATGTGTTTTTTTGGGAATATTTTATGTAAATTTGTTCTCAAGTGTGGGAGGCTGTGTACTGTGAACACAATTGTTAAAAAAATCTTGGCAAATATTTTATTTACTTAAACAGATGCATTACAAAGCAATTATTATTTAAGCCTCCTTACAAATTATTTTATCTCAAGCAACTGTAACAGGTTGAGGATTTATTTTTTGACATTTATACAACTGGACAGAAATAGTTTAGGTATGTACAATAGCACAAGAATACAATTACAGTACTACAGATGGGATTTGGACCTGCAAATTCACATATTAGAAATCTAGACCCTGAGCCCTTGCACATTTCAATAGCAGTTACTGCTATTCCTCTATGTTGCATTAACTGTGCTAATTATGGTAACATAACAACTGTTCACAAAATGGGGGTGAGGCAACAGACAGTGAAACACGACATCGCACCACAAGTCATGTTTCTGATAATAAAGAACAAGAACAGATAGATGGTTACACAAAAACAGAGCTTTAAGGGCCCACTTTTTTCTGTAAAATTTTTTTATTTCAGCAAGGTGACTCGTGTCTGATAAAATTGAGCAGGAATATATGAGAAAGATAGATCACTTAGGCATTCTGGTGCAGTTCTGCTTAATGCTATAAAGGTGAGAAGAATTTGATAGTTAAACATTTCAGAAAGATAGTATGTGGTGACTATTAGCCTTACATTTTACCTGATTTTTGTTCATTTAGCTGCATTCCTGTTGGAGAAATGCCTGAAAAACACTTAGGCAGTGAGACAGCAGGGTGCTACAGTGAAGGAATTGGAGTGCTTGGAGTGTCTCTTCTTGTCATGTTCTGCTGTTGGAAAGAAAGCATTGTGGGTAATGTTAGTTATATTCAGTGGTGCTACATTACTTCAACCAGTTAAGAATATTGTTTGCTATAACATAAAGGATATACAGTATGTCACACCAGCAGTAAGACAAACTACATAGGTATGATTGGATTATTTAAATTAGTGACCATTAACAGAGTATCTGTTTTATTCACTTAAATCTCATCTGACACATAAAATCTAAATCAAGAAAGAAGTGTTTGTTGATACCAAGAAGTTTTTGTGGGTGTGTTCTATATGTTGAAATCTATTGTGTGAGAAGCATTGCTTAAATTCAGAATCACTAGAAAACACATTGCAAATGTCAGAGAACCAAGTGGTTAATGACAAGTGCTGTACATACACAAAGATTATTCTGTACATCATGGCAAGCTATTTTGCAATTCAATGAAGAAATTTCAAAATATACATAATAAAGGACAATATATGCTACCAATGAATGCTAGATCGGTTATTTGTGAAGAGTTTTGCACAAGGGAAGCGAGCAGTAACACAGTCCAAATTTACCATTATATATTCTATTCCATCACTTTACCAGTAGTAATGTTGAAGATAGAACTCTACTCACACATTAAACCTAATCTCACATTGTGATTATAATTTTATTCCCAAATTGAAAGAGCCATTGCATGAGCAACACTCTTACAACAATGATGACAAAGGAACAGTCATTGCACGTTTAATATTATGTCGTTATCACCCCCTGAATTGGTCTGATGATCAACCAATCACACCAACTTGGAGAGGAGCATTGTACACTTTATTTGAGAACCTCATGGCCAGATTAGATTAAACGCACATTATACAAGGGACTGCTTTAAAGCCATTTGGAGTTAAGCACTACTTATCTTTGTTTAATGCAACAGAAACACCAATTAAGGTGTAAAGGAACAGGAGGAGCCCCTTGACCACCCGCAACCTAGAGAGATAATTAACATGTAAAACGGGTCTGCGCTGAAGGAGGGTAAAGAGCCGGGTTGCACGATGAAAACTGGGCCCTGGCCCAGATTTGGAGGTGAACTTGACCGTTGCTGGCAAAGGCAAAGGAAAAGCAGAGAGCTCTATGTTCAGTGCAGAGCTTGCTGTTATCACACGCCTGTCCCTCTGCTTCCTCAAAAGAGGGCCAAAGAAACAGGCTGCCCACACGTGCCACGTCTCTACTTTAATGTTTGAGGGTGGCAAGAGGCAAAGTACCATGGTCGCTTCCAAGTAATTACTCACCTCACGCTAAATCGTCCCCTGGTCAACCGTAATCCCATCGTGGATTTGGCCACCTGCCAGCATTATCGCAGCGCTGCATTATTCGTCAGCTGAGCAGACGGCTCCATCCAAAGCTCTTGTCTCAGTTTCACACCTTTGCAATTTTACCAGAATTTAAAAAAAGCTCAGCATGCTAACCACACTGGCTTCATTGCGTATTTAGTTCGTTATTCAACACACCAATTTAATGACATTTAAAGATGTGTGGTGATGTTATATATATATATATATATATATTACAATTTGTTGGCTTGTATTTAAAGAAGGGCAGCTCGTACACTTTAAATGCCAGTTTTGCTGAGCAGTCAAGACGACATTGCGGTACTGCTGAGGGAACATCGTGTGACCCCCCCTCCAGGTTTCCAGCTGCTCCAGTGAGTATTACATCATTACTTTCTCCATAGTGCTCTTGCAAATAACCCACCCCTCCACTTCCCGCATCACCCTAATTGTCACACCCGTTTTGCCTCAGACCACCCAGTAATGCCTGTATGCCTAACGGTGGCAGCTGTAACACTGTGGCAACTGCACTCTCACAGCACCCCCCGCAGCAAAAGCACTGTCACACTAAAAAGGTTTGTGCCGAGGCTTCCCGCAGTAATAGAGGTCTGCCGGGTCTAATAGATGCTGCTAATGACCCATGCAGAATTGGGGTGGCTTTAGGGGAGACGGGAAAATGTTTTAAACCAAACATCCTGCTACAGGGTAACGACAGCTGGAACGCTTACATGCATGTATACACAATTTACTAACATCGCACCTCCTGTCAAGACACCAAATAAGGCGGCTGTGCTTTTTTACAATGGGCACTGAAAGGAGAACTCGCACACACGAGCAAACGGGCACGTGTGCATGTGTGAAAATGCAACACAGGCAACAACCTAATCAAATGTGAACATGCCTGGAAGCACAATCTGATTTCTATAACCAAAATACAGCGAAACGTTCCCTTCTACCACAACGAAAACAGCGTGAGGAGCTGGGAAACGTACGGAACAAGGTGAGTGTGTCTCATGCCAAATGTGTCACAATAAAAATATTATGATTTATTACGCTTACTATATTTAACATTAACATGAGCATTTATAGAAATAAAAAAATTGATTAGAACAATGATTTGCGTTCTCAGACATGACAACTACTTTGCACTCAGTCATTTCTTGCATTAAACGTTTCTTTTTTTTCTCGCCCAATCTGATCGCCCCATCTGGTCTGCACAGAAAAGGCTTGCATTTACTCATAGTCTGGCTGCACTGACCACACGTCCCGCCCACCGGCACCCTGTGCAGGAACTCCTGCCAGAACAAACCAAACGCCATGTTCCGTCTTCAGATCGCTGCTACGACTGGGCTGAACGAGTCCAGCGTGCGTCTCCAATCTGTATGCAGTGTTAATGAGATTCTTTATGGGATTTCGCGCTGTCGGGTTTCGAATTGATTTAAACCTCCTCGAATGATCTTTGGGATATAAGAAACGGCTGTAATCATAGACTATAAAGTAGTAGTGAATGTGCCAAAGTATAACATTTCTAGTCACACGACAATCGGGGGTAAGTAACACATTGTATTATGTGTGAAAATAAAGAATGCAGAATGTAACATTTTTAAAACATGCGTAAGCACATCTTACAAGCACTGTAAATCAATGAAGCATGAAGTATTTCAGTGGCTGTCCACGAAATCACACAAATAAATTACACAAAAATACAGAAACCCAGTCGTCCAAGAACAGAATATCCAGTATCAAAATTACTGAAAAATACTATGGTATTAGGCCTAATAATAATAATAATAATAATAATAATAATAATAATAATAATTTGCTAACCCATAAGGATCGTGTTATTATTCTGTTCTGTTAAAGATCGTTCAAACCATCCACCATGTAATTTGTCATTTGCTTGTTTCCGCACGTCATTCTTGTTCTTAAAAAAGATAAGATAAAATTTACTTAACGTTAACTTAACGTTTTAATTGAATTTGATTATTTCCTCTTTGAGTTCTTGAGGGTTTGAGGACGTTTTTAAGTTAGAACATAAATAGTTTTATTCGAAGGCATTTTGCCCAGTAGTTCTTGGGTTTGTGTAGAAATTTATTTGACAGTTATTTTCTGTGTAAAACTTTGTTACGTACCTTAGATGTGACTATCAGTCATTCAAGATTAGACCACGATGAATGATCTTACAATACCTTTTAACACACGAGTGGTGAAGTCTAAATGAATGTATGAATGTATGAATGAATGAATGAATGAATGAAAGCCTTTTCCCCCCAACCATCTACCCAAGACACCATTTTTCGTGGCAACGGAGACAAGTGAAATAATGAGACCGCTTATTTGGAAATTATAATAAAGGCATGTTCTAGGAAATTATATAAGGCTTCAGAAACGGAAATCTGTGGCATTGGAAGTGAAACAGGTATTCCCTGTAAACATGATACAATTGCAGAAGATTAAATATTTACTCTCCAAGGGTTTGCTATATTTCATATTGAATGCGGTTAACAAAATGTTGTTTAAAAACCTTAATATTTATATTGTGCTGAAAGTGAGCTGTAGAAATATAATAGTACCAAATAATGAAAAATTGTACTTCTCAACAGAACAAGTAAAAATGACTGATTGTGATTATATTTTAAGGCATGATTTAAGTTGAAACGCCTTATTAATGTGCATAATTCTGAGAACAATTTAGGAAAGAAAATATTGAAAATTGAGGTACCATTTAAACGTACATTTTGGTAACTTTAAAGAATACATTGTTTATTACAAATTCTTTGAAAGTGCATAAATAAAATTAAAAGCTGGGACCAAAGGGCACTTTGTTGTGCATTCTTTAATTCGCGCACTTGTTTATGTATTCTTCGCTATTGCCACCTAGTGGTGAAAAGGAATAACGCAGCGCAGGTTTACGTTCTTGCATTTCCAACGATGCTAAAAGTATAAATCCCTTGTGGCCTTCTCGCTCACATCTCAGTACGCTTTTAATGACTGTTAATTACTGGGTATGTTTACTTCTGATATACACGTGTATATATTTTACAAAACTGTGCTTGACTTGTTTATATAAAATAATATTTTAAGTAATATGACAGTTTTCTGTAATTTCTTAGATACTACCAGAAGGCCAACTACAGGCTCTATCATCCATACTTTCTCTTCTAGGAATGGAGGCTCTCAAGTCATATTTGCATATTTTGCCACTTCTGTAAATAAAACGAAATTACTCAGACGCTTCCTTATTTTTCCATGAATAAAATTAAGCTGAAAGCATCTTACAAACAATATGTTCGGCCTTAACCATGACGTTGTTATCAAACTATAAGAATTATGATGCAGTCAGCAAGTGAGTCACATAATCAAATGGAATGGACAATGCCTAAAAACGAATTTTGAAGGCAATGATATGCAGTATATTCTACGACGTTTCTGTGATGTGCTCACTGATGTTCTTGGAAATTACTGCTGACAGCTGTTGTTTTTTCTTTGGCTTCATGCGTCACATATCTTATATCTATGTGCGTGTCACATAGCCTTTATGCAATCTCATATATTGTATCGAACTGCTAGTTTGTCATTTCCTACGTTATATCTGTTCATCAGGGTCTTTGACAGTCATTAAGATCAACTTACCATGTGTTGAAATGCTTTAAGCTTGCTAATTTTTCCATCTGAAGTTGCAAGATCGCCCAAACATGCTTAAGTATAAGCGTGTAGAAGTGCATAACTCCTTTACAAGCAAAGTTACAATTCTTAGACTAAACATTATATGAGGCCGCACGCTCATCGATGATTTGCGCCCTTTACTGATCCTGCACGTTACTGAAGGATAAAATAGAGTTGAGTCAGCTAGTTTATGCATGAACATTTGTACACTCTTAAACAACGGCCAGTTCACAACTATGTGGAACTTAAAGGAAATGCATAGTTTACTTTTATTTCAGTCTCTGCACCTTAATTTGTATTTTACAATAAACATCAGTTATCCAGTTTGCTCAGTGTCTAAGAGAAGAAGAAAAAGAAAAAATTCTACGCATTTGTAAGCACAGTAGGCTGTTGTTTACTGATTGTAATGGGCATTCAACACTAGTGTGCTCTGCTCTGTTGTTATATATATATAGAGGGTGCATATGTGGGCTAGGTGGGTACATGTGTGGGTAGAGAGGTAGTTCCTCCCTGAAAAACTGAAAAGTACCTTATTGTATGAATATAATTATGGAGAATATACATAGCCATAGATTTTTTCAATATTTATTTATTAGTTTGTTCATTCTTTATTTATTTTTTACATTTAAAGGACATTCTGTCCCTGGAGCCAATTTCCAGGATATTATGGATCAGTTGATCATTTTCTGGAGCCAGGGAGAAGATGGTGATTTCAGGGAGACTTCTAAATATTATGGGAGACTTTGGTTGTTGGGTATCTAATGTAATACAGAGGTATGCCATGTGGACATACAGTATAAATTAAAATCTGTATGGTTTTTATTTTCTGTAGGGCAGGTAGAAATGTATTTTTTTAGCAGACACGCTGATGTAAGGTGTGTTAATATCTTGTTAGTGGGTGTTTTACAGAATGCCTGCGGTACAGCAGAGGAGACGTGCGAAGGTGTGGCACAGCATCATTTTGTCTTAAGGTAAGAATTCCAAGTCTGTACCATAGTAAGTTTCATTCTTAGACGTATAAACATAAGGCTAGTCAGTGTCAGAGCCGTTTGTTTATTGGCACAGTGTTGACTTCTACATTTCTGTCAACCTCGTTTGGACACCAGTTTACTGCAGACACACTTAGACACACTTTGCAGTTTGGTTCATGATAGCAGGCTGCCATATCCCAATTAGCTCTCACACCCCTAGCAATGAAGCTGTGAACACACACGTGTGTGTGCGCATGTGTTCGCACTTTAGGGTGGCCATACGTCTGGTTTGTCAGCTTCCTGTCCATCGTCTGGCCCGAGGTCTGGATAGATCTATTTGTCTGCCATTTTATAATAGATTTTATGCTGTATATGAGCCCTTGCCTTGTGCACCTATTGGATAAAATACCTTGTACTTTATAAGCATTAAAGAAGCAGCAGCTAACCTTAAGAGAAACAGGATTACGCAGAGAAGGTTTAACTGCTTCAGATTCTGAAATGCTTGTGTGTAAAACCTTGTGTAATTCAGAGTGCTGTGAGGAATGTACATTCGTTGTGAAAAGTAAGAAAGGTGATTTTTTTGCACTGCTGCACACTTACTCGGTGTGATGTAAATTATCAGCAAATGAAAGGATGCTATCTGACGACATGCTGTTATGGGCAACCACAAGCGTAACATGCAGAAGATCATGTGAATTATTAACACGTCTTGATCACCTGTGAAATTAATGTATATATAGACACATGCACACACATACACTCTCTCACACACACACACACACACACACACACACACACACACACACACACACGCTGACCAGGAAAGCTCTGTTTGGGTTTTGAATCATTAGTGTATTTCTAGCAATCTCTGTCCCAGTACACAGTTTGCTGATCATTTTGAATGTCGCTTCCAAAGTGAGGATTTGAGTTCCCGTGGACTTAGACACACCAGGAAATCGCGTGATGTCCTCTTTCACATAAAAGGAAGTGATGCATTTCCGTGGCTTATCTGAGTTGTCACCCGTCAAAACTGACTTTCTCTCTTCCTATCTCTCTCTCTCTCTCTCTCTCTCTTATTCTCTGTCTGTTCCTCACTTTCTTTTTGTGATCCTTGTGGCAAGAGCACCGTGAAGTCATATGGATGTGAGTGACTTTTGGGTCTATGGTCCCTGAACAGGGTAGCAGGGGTCGTGACCTTTGGACTTTTGAAGATGGCCACCAGCTGTGGGGTGAACAGGAGGCCCAACCTTTTAGCCTCCAAGGTCTGCTGGAGAAAGATATGTGACGAGTCAGAACAGTCCCCCAGAACTGGTGAGCCCTTGCGTTGCGGAGGCAAACAGCTGTACTGTCAGTGCATTGTAAATAACATATGGGTTGTAGTAAATATTTACACTAGGATGGGCAGACTTGCTGTTGAAAGCGTAGACATCAGCAAATCTCTCTGATGTGCTGAAACAGAGATACACTGACAACATACTCAATTGTGTTAACTGACTGAAATGGCTGATTGAACTATTATGGGGCTAGCATTTCAGTCTAGTAATTTCCAGAAGGATTCCTCTATTATGATGAACAGCTGAATATTGGAACACATTCCTGTTGTGAGTGATACACTGGAGACTAGTATCATACAGTGTTTTGTCGTGTTTGGTTGCTTCATTGCTACTCTGTGATTTGCTAATGTTCACTCACCCCCAAAAGCAGGACCTCTTGGTTTATTGTTGACCAGAGCCTTGTCTGAACCTGGTTATAAATATTTTATTATTTATTTATGTATTTTTTTAGTTTCAATTGACTGATGCTGTGTCTACATCTTGTATGTGTGTGTGTGTGTGTGTGTGTGTGTGTGTGTGTGTGTGTGTGTGTGTGTGTAAATATGACACAGAACACGGGTGATACAAAAGGTCAGAGTGGGATTTATTGAATATAT
>JABJVR010000065.1:5770186-5782855 GCA_025773905.1 Chitala chitala
TTGATCCGCCCATTTGTGTTTTAATTGGAGAACTGCTGTAGTTCATGTTTGATTGATGGTTGTTTTAAGTGGAAAAGAAAAAAAAAGACAGAAAGGAGACAGCGGCTGCGGGAGTTTTTTTTTTCTTCGGACGAGGAGGGCAAAGAAGAAGGACTGCTTAAAAAACCTTAAGCAGGCAGACATTTTGGGACAGGTACACTTTGCCTTTAGCCCTGTATCCTGGCCAATACAGCCTGGGATTGAAGATATATGCTCGAGAGACCCTCGTAGCATTGAGCTGACTTTGTTTTAGTTTCACCATTTCATTTTTTGTCTTTTTCCCGTGTGTGCACACCGGTTTTTTCTTTCTTTCCCCAACACCCGAACTGTTTCCCAAACCGACACATCGGAGGAGGACACTACTGGAACTGGTCGGTCTGTAAATGTGTTACTGTTGGGGGGGGGAGATTTGTGTGTAATCACTGAGGGATATTGATGGAGTGTGAATATGTTAATTAATGTTTGCTAATGTGTGTTTGTAATTTCTGTAAATAGTTAATTATTCTGTTAGTATTTTATGTTCGTAGGTGTGTTAAATATAATTGCGTTGTTAACCGCTGCGTTTGTATATTTTCTTGTGTCGCTGGATAAGGGGTTTGTTAAGGGGTGTGAAGTTTTACTGTGCGTTAGGGCATAGGCTAGAAAAAACATTAGTTAACTCAGGGCCCCAGGTAATCGCCAATTGTTCAGGCGCTGGGGTTGCTACAGTAATACTATACTAACCGCAAAATTGAACAACACACCAGGACAGATTCACCAGTACGATAAATTCACGGGTGTTCCTCATGGCGTAATTTTTGTCTGCGCATGCGCAATAAGCATTAGTAGGGCATTCACGGGTAGGATAAACTGATGGAGCACCTAACGATTTGTCCTACGTTGTGACAATTTCCTACCAACGCTTACTGGGTGGGTATGTGGGTATGACATTAGCTAAACGTTTAGGTAACTTCAGGAACGTTTAGCTAACGTTATTTTAACGTTTTGTGTTTGCTGGGGTGACACTCGCTTTTTGCCTCCGTTTGAGGATTTCCCGGAAATGTGACATTGATTGTATTGTCGTTAAACAGATTCGTCGTTCGCACTGCTACAGCCTTATTTGGGTGGTGCTTTTCTAAAAAACGTTATACTGTTTCCCACATTTTGCACATCTCTCATGATATGATATAAAAAAACATATCATACTTGAAATGAAAATGCTCCTCTTGCAAGACATCGCTCGTTAACCAAATTAAGTTTCTTTAATTTTTTTTTTCTCGTCTTGGAAAGAGCTCGTAAACTAAGTTACACGCAATACGAGGTTCCACTGTACTTGCTATACAGCTAGCTACAGAGGGAACGTTTGTAGCATTGACGTGTTCAATACCCCGCCAGTTTTAAATCGACGATGTTACTGTGCAGTTGGTTATGCCTGATACAATCGAGCAGCCAATCACACAACTGGTCCCGCCGCTTTTGCTTGATTGACAGACAATGTCATTCTCCTGAACAATGGCATTAAGAAATAAATAGAAGACTAGGGAAAACAGCCTTTCAAAATAAAAGCCACATTTGGAAAACGGCATTTCGAAATAAAAAATTGCTGAAATTAAAACATGAGCTCTGCACTAAACCTTTTTAAAAAAATTAGTTCGATTATTTTACAATTTCATGGACATTTTTCGACTGTTTTTATTTATTGAAAGACAGTCATTTCATAATGTTTTATTGATATATTTAATTTTGAACACTTCCGTAGTCATATAGACTTTGCTGGTGCTCATTACAAGTGACACACTGACTCTTAAGATTAGTACGTCCAATTTTTTACCAAACATTTATTTTTTATTAGAATGCTACTGAGAAGCATAAAAAGTGCCTTTTTAGCAGCAGTGTAGTTTAATTATTATACATGATTTACATAACATATGATAACATTCTATAGTCCTGTTTGTGTGAGCAAGCATTGAATAATAGTGTTCTCAGTATACATGTTATATTGTTTGCTTGTAATACGCATGCTTACAAGAAAACGTACAATGCAGAAATAGATGGCCCTACCAGAGAATGAGACAAATGGCAATTAATATCTACTGAAAAGCTGGTTTTTGGTTAGTCCTCCTTTATGCAACTGCTAGTCAGTGAACATTCTTACTCTCTGTAAGAAATGAAGCCCAAAATAAAATGGGGGGAGGGGGGGGCACTAGAGCTTTTCCACTGACATCACATGCGTAACATCTGAAGCAATTCTATTATCTAATCATCATCATAAATTAGCAAATAACTACATAAAGCTTCTTTTGGAAAGTTCAGTGAAATGGACAGCGAAATGATTGGTCATAGTGGGGTATGGCTCCCCTTAAGATATTCTGATATACTTCCTGTGATGTCATTTCCTGTGACGTAGGGAGATGCTCTGAAGGTGCCTAGCCTTGCCCCTAGCATCTCCAGGGCGACTCTTGAATCTCTTTTCCACAGATGGCAGGTAGGACTTAGCACAGTAACTGGGTCTCTTGCAGTAGCGTATCATGTTATATTCCTCGGTTGAGTCTGGAAGACAAAAGCAAGTAAGGTTAACACTGACTACAAGACATATATGGAAGGCTACTTCCTGTGTAAGTGTGGCATCTGAGTTATCTAAAGGACAGCAGGAGGGACCCTATTCTTATATATTTTATTATGGTAGATATTTTTGCAACATGAATTATCTATAAATTAAATATAAAAAACTGTATTATAAATAGTTTTCCATATAATATTAAGCATTACATATAAATATGCAAAATTGCAGGCAAATCATATTTTTACAAATATACATACATGCATGTTGTATGTATATGGGGGCTATTCTAGATGCTCTGGCAGCTCTAGATAAAAAGCTTCACAGGCATTTTTGCTGATTTGTTGTTGCAATATGTACTAAGCAATTGACTGCTCTCAAATACCCCTCCCTCCTTGGAGCACCTGGAAATTGCTTGCCTCGTCTGCCCTATCACAGCGCCTCTGTATGTATATACAACACATATACACTACCAGTAAAAGGTTTGGGCACTTCCAATTAAATATCTGTTTAACTGGACTGAAGAGTGAATAAAAACAGCTCATAGCACAATTTCGCATAAGTTTTATTATATAGATTTTATGCCTTCACTGTTCTCGTCAACTGTAGAACAGACTGAAAATCATTTCTGACGTCCAAACTTTTTTTACTGGTACTGTGTGTCTGCATGTGTATACATAAAACATAAAGTTGATATATGACTTTTGACACCAGAAACCACACCCCTATTCCAAGATCACTATGATTTCAACTAGATGGTCAGAGTGATGCGTATAATTGCACATAATTGCAGTGGATTCTGGAATTTGTTTGTATATCCATATGCTGCAAATGAAAGCACTGCATGAACCAAATGAATTTACATATATCAAAAGTTTTAAAACAAAAGTTACAGCCCAACTTCTGAATTTACATTTTGAAATAAGAACAGAGAAGCATGATCTGAGCCCTTTGAATTCAGATTTATTGTCACAACATTGCAACAACATAATATTAACATTGCAACAACCATGACCACTTGGTCAGCACAGTTTTATTTTTGTTGGTTTGTGATTAACAGTTTAGATGTTTCTCCCTCAACATGAAACAAGGTCAATGATAAACATTGTGACAGTTTAAGAATGATGCTGAAACTCTTATTTGATTAATCTTGCACACAGAGATGCACACAACATGTCCCAAAGAAACAATGAAGATAAATAGACAATAAGCAATTCCCATGCTTTTACAATCCGTATTTCAGACAAACATTTACCAAAACGCTGAAAAAGGAAGATGAAGCAATGCATATCCCAGCCAGAAGATGTCACGATTTAACCTGAAGCACAATGTATTGTCTTTTCTTTCACTGTAGCTGAACTTCCATGTATATTGTATTTCCAAACAGTGCCAAGTGATTGTTAGTAAATAGAGATTATTATTATTATTGGTAAAAATATATGACCACTTGATAAAACATTGAAAAGTACCCTTGCAGTTGGGCATATAGACTTTGTTACTGTATTCCTCAATTTTCCTTTCTACACCCATTCGCTGCTTCTTGTGTGCCTGTGTTTGTCAAATTCAAACTGCTTTATTGGCAGAACAAGATTAATTCCAAAAGCATTCTCATTATACCAATGTCAATGGAATATTTTCAACATTATTACTTAAAATTTGAAACTAAATTGTTCATATTTTCCTCAGCCGCCCAGTCACAAAAATAAAAATCACTTGATTTGAATGGAGCCCATAAATCCATGAAACTTCTTCATCTCATTTACTTCCATTAACCTGGAATTGGGCGTCTTGTTTCAGCGAGACCTCATTTCGGTGTCATTGCAATTACAATTTGGATTACAATCATAATTTTAATTATGAGAAAATATTACAGCTAATGATAACCACTAATGTTTTAAAAACGCTTTGCCTATGCACACACATACTCGTATACTCACAAGCATGTACACAAACAGGTATTTAATTAAGTCGCTCTTAATAAAGAGTATTCTGACAACACATTACTAGGATGGCATTAAAAAATTAACAAAGTTACTTAAAAGCTAACAGCTTCCATTGTTTTACCATTGAAGTGTCTTTTCTCATCTTTGGAATAACTATTTGGCCATTGTTAATAAACTTTACGGGCATTCTTAAATAAGCTAAATAATATGTTAGTCATTTAAAGTTTGATTTTTACTGGTTTAAAAGTGAGCTTATAACTTACTCTTGTGCTTTACTGACTGGTGCTGAAATTACAACATATTTCAAGAGAAGCTCCACCATTTTCCACCTCATCACTTCTGTGCACCAGGCTTTGGTTATGTTACCACTTCAAACCGAATATCAGTTGGAATTAAAAAAAAAAAAAATTAAGTCAGAATGAGAGTTGCAATGGAAGGAAACAAAATTAAACCAAATTAAAGTGAATAAAGTTGCACTACGTAATTTATTTTACATGTCACAATAAAATAAATTTAATGTGACAATATAAAAATAGAATATGGAAGTACAATCGCTGATGGATAAGGTTTTGATTATACACATTACGAAAGTTCTCTTTTAATTATACTATTGTATTAATTAGTATTAGCCCTGTAGTCAGTGATAAATTGCAGAAGCATTTGTATCAGAATGAGGTTTGCTTCTCTGAGTTTTTGAGAAAAACAATCTAATTTTGAAGAATTAATATTTGTCTTTCCTACTCTGAAACTTATTCTGTCCTTTCAAAATCTTTATATATCATAAATTATTCAGATTATTTTTCATATTTGTAATTTTGTTGCTTTGTTTGATCGAGCTTCAATTTTTATGAGTTTGTATCGTATTATTTGCACCACGAATTTAGAAACTATAAGGCCTATATAACAGTAAATAATACTGAGCTATTGCCAGCCGAATAAAGGTCGTCTTACGTTTCTCGATGAGACATTTGTGCATTTTGCTACTAACAGACTCGCCCTTTCTACTCCTCATTAAATGTTATACGATCAATGAAAAACAGCTTATACGCTCTGCGCTATTTATAACACTGATCATTATCCGCAAAAAGTACGTTTGCGTTTTATGTACTTCAAAACTTGTTAGACTACATTCTAAAAATCCGAGTTTGTAAAATAGCAGGTACTTTAAGACACTTTTAATATACATTTTGTATACTAAAATGTGCATGTAAAACTGCAATTATAAGTTAAATGTTAACTGCATGACAAAACCGTAACATTTCTAATTATTACTGGACACTGCTGACAAATCTGAGGTAAAGCAATTAAAATAAGACAGCAAAATACAGGACTTGTATGAAAAAGACATTCAACACATTATGAATACACAATGAATCATTGGTTCTGCGTGAAAATACTTCTGTTTGTTCCAGTTTTAAAGCACATGAAAATTAAAACGCGTACTTCGTGGAAAAGAGATTTAACAATAAACACCTGCGTAATTTTAGGCACTCACTCCACAGCAAAAGCGCTGAATAAAGACGACACTCAGTCGTCTGTAAAGGTACGGACAAACGTGAACGTTTTATTTTTTAAACCTAATTTTGTTATTGAAATCTGTAGTTAATTACACGTACATATATACAAATGGCCAGAACAAAACAAATCCAAGACCAGGAAAGGTCAAACATTATTACTGTACAACTTTTTAAAGTCACAAATTATCAGGCACTCTATGATATGAAATATTAAGCATCTGGTTCAGAAGGCCAGTGTCAATGTGGCATTATGATTACGAAATATAGATATGGTGACAGCTTCAGTTCCCAAGTTACTTAAACCATGTCTTTGAAACGTAGACTTATATAAGGTTATACTAAAAACTTTCCAAGCTGTGCTGGACAAGAAGAGTCTAAGGCAGCTAATGATTTTCATACACTGAGCCAAGCCAGCAGCACATAGGGAAATGTGAGATACCAATCAGCAACTCCAGTCATGACAAAATCAGGGATTAAAGGAAGCCCTGGCCCCAGTTCTTTCTGTTCATTAAACCAGTATCACAAAATTATATATATATTTCGCAACACTGGTCTTTTCTTTACTCAAAATGGAGTATCAATACTGTTACTATGCAAACACAAACACTGTAACCGAGCAACAGCATGAGCAGTTCAACAGTTGAATATGTACATGTTACAATGCAACACATATACTGGACTAAGTATGAATGAAAAAAGACAACAACATTAAGAATAACAATGAGTGAGGGATCACAGTTATGCACAAGGAGAATGCTTTCAATACAGCGCTCTATCTTGGGCATTCAAACAGTGCCATACCAGTTCATTAATGGGATTTTGTTAAAGGTACAAACTTTTAAAAATACATGAGTGATGCTGCTGTTATGTTATGAGAACATTGACCTGAATTATGTAAATGAAGGTGCGTAATTGGGTAAAGGATGAAAATGCGGTGATTTATAAGTATGTGGAGGTCAGTAAAAACAGCCCAGCTCACCACAGCTTTCTTTCTAACCCGAATCCATCAACCCTTACAGAGTTAAGCTTGTGCTGACAGCTGATCTTTATGGCTTTGCTTTTGAAAACTTCAAGTCTGAGGTACACAGTGCAGATGTTCACTTTGCAGTCCTGTGCAATGGTGTTTTCCTCCCCATATGTATAACTAAGTCTGCATGATTAACACAAAACACATGCTCTCAAAATCTGAACAATGTTCTGTCAATGGGCTTGACGTATACTTTTGATTAATAAAAAATTCATAGTTTACTGGCTCAGAGCTTTACCGTTACGTTTCTATCTGCCTCTGAAAAATTTGAGAAACAGCTGATTACATATATGTTGAAATGGTGTGTGGCTTTAGTGCATGGGAGTGTGACTGTACCGACTGTCAGACATACATTGTTCAGTAACTGAACATTTTATCAACTCAAAGCAGCCCATATCAAAGCCCCATTTTGATGGTGTTTTGCCAACTGGTCACTCCACTTGTTTGATTAAAAAACCCCTGCAAGTCAATATGAACATCTGTCAACATTGTGTTGTGATAACAAAAACTTGCAAATAGATCAAATGGACATACTCCTTAATACTGTTAGCAGTGGTACTAATAGTAGTAATTTTTGTATTATTAGAGCTCAAACCTGCATGGCATTTAAAAAAAAATTGTTTCCAGTAAAAAAAAAAAAAAAAAAAGACACAGGCAACAATGACAAAAAAGAAAGTTGCACAAAATCAGTCAAATGGGGCCTACTTCTGTGAGCTGTCTGTCTATGGGCTGTATCTCTCTAGGTCTAGGCTATGTCACTGTGGGCTGTATCTCTGTAGTCTGTATCTCTATGGGTGTATGTCTATGGGCTGTATCTCTGTGGGCTGTATCTCTGAAGGCCGTATCTTTATGGGCTGTATCTCTGTAGGCTTTGGCTGTATCTCTGTGAGCTGATAAGGTGGTGGCTGTTGACCACTGAGTGTTTTTTGAAACTAATTTCCTTCAATTTGGGATGGCTGTGCATCTGTGATCCTCCACCCCCCACATGTATTCCACACACACACACACACACACACACACAAATGGAACAAACACTCCAGCCACCAGAGTAGGAGTTGGCCTTAAAAGGCAGGATTGCAAAAATGAAATGCAAGGGAAGTACCTCTGTCTCCCATGCATTTTTGTACCAACGTCCTTTTGCCTAGTGTCTAGTCTCCTTTGTTTTCACAAACTTGGTGGTTTTGAGAAGCCAGCAGATGAGAAGCAGTGAAAGGCAATGCACAAAAATACAGTCATCTTGTGGCGCCCCACCTACCCCTCAACTGAACACAAAACTAAAAAAAAAAGAACATGGTAGAAAAGAACAATGTGTCCACTAGGGGGCGACAAGTGAACTCCGAGCAGCGTTCCAGCCTGGGGATCAAGTCTTTGTTAAGAAGCGAACTGATGAGAGGGATTATTTTTGATTGGACGGGCAGCTAAAGCCAAAGCTGCCAGAGAAGCAGGGTGTCTGTAGCGGGTGGTCTTCTTCTCATCTTCACAACCTGCAGGAAACAAGATAAATATGGCACTTTAGCGGCTAAACGCTGCACTGTACTTGATTTTGAAAAACGTCCCTTGGAGCATGAGCATCCGTTTTTCCAGTGTTTTTTTTTTATATAAATGGCTTTAAAACCTGCATGTTGTTGTTGATGAAATACAGCATCTTTGCTTTTCTCACACGAGCAGTTTTTGAAGAGATTTGCTGCTTTTCATTGCTATATACATACTTTCAAAGTTCGCTGGTGATCCATGACAGTGTGTTCCTTGAAGTTATATTTATAATAAAATTCATTACGTGAAAATTTTATTTGAGCCAGAATCTCATTATATATGTTTCTTTAACTCACTGGGCTTTTTCTAACATTGTGTCTAATATAGAGTAACATGTATTTTAAGTGCTAGTGCTTTTACACTAGATACTTATAATAAATTTTGTAATCTTACATACAGTGCATTCACTTTTTTCAATTTTGTTATGTTGCAGCTTGATACTACAATCGTTCAGATTTTATTTTTCTCATTAAATTAATCTGCACTCAGTACCCAATAATGACGTCGTGAAAACTGAATTTTATAAATGTGTGCAAATTTACTAAAATGAAAAATCTGAAATATCACATTGGCATAAGAAGTCAGACCCTTTTGCAACAACATTTTAAATTTAGCTAAGGTGCCTCCCATTTCTCTTGATCTGTTTCTACACCTTGATTGGAGTCCACCTGTGGTAAATTAAATTGATTGGACATGATTTGGAAAGGCACACACCTCCCTATAGAAGGCCTCACAGCTGACAATGCATACTGTATCAGAGCAAATGCCATGAGGTCAAAGGTACTGCCTGCAGAGTTCAGAGACAGGATTATTGCAAGGCATAGATCTGGGGAAGGCTACAAAAAATTTTTCTGCTGCACTGAAAGTTCCCAAGAGCACAGTGGCCTCCATAATTGTCAAATGGAAGAAGTTTGGCACAACCAGGACTCCAAGAGCTGATTGCCCAGCCAAACTGAGAAATCGGGAGAGAAGGGCCTTAGTAAGAGAGGTGACCAAGAACCTAATGGTCACTCTGACTGAGCTCCAGAGATCCTGTGTGGAGAAAATTCCAGAAGGACAACCATCACTGCAGCCCAATCCACAAATCTGGGCTTTATGGCAGAATGGCTAAATGGAAGCCTCTCCTGTTTCTTAATGTTATGTCTGGTGGAACCCAGGCACTGCTCATCACCTGCCCAATACCATCCCAACAGTGAAGCATGGTGGGGGCAGCATCATGCTGTGGGGGTGTTTTTTAGCAGCAGGGACTGGGAGACTGGTCAGGGATTAGGGAAAGCTGAATGGAGCAAAGTACAGAGATATCCTCAATGAAAACCTGTTCCACAGCACTCAGGACCTCAGACTGACCTGAAGGTTCACCTTCCAACATGACAACGATCTTAAGCACACAGCCAAGACAACACAGGAGTGGCTTAGGGACAACTCTGTGAATGTCCTAGAGTGGCCCAGCCAGAGCTCTGACTTGAACCCTATTGAACATCTCTAGAGAGACCTGAAAATGACTCTACTGATACTCCCCATCCAACCTGATTGATCTTAAGAGGATTTGCAAAGAAGAATGTCAGAAAATCCCCCAATCCAGGTGTGCAAAGCTTGTCATCATACCTAAAAAGACTGTAAGACTTTTGGCTGTAATTGCTGCCAAATGTGCTTCAACAACAAGTAAGTACTTGGGTACATGTGATATTTCAGTTTTACTTTGTAATAAATTCACAGACATTTCTAAAATTCTGTTTTCACTCTCATTATGGGATACTGAGTGTAGATTAATGAGGAAAAAATGAATTTGAATGACTGTATTATCAGGCTACAACATAAAATTTAAAAAGTGAAGTGAAAGTGAATACTTTCCGAATGCACTGTATATACTGTAAGGACTTTGCCAAATAGTTCACATAAGGTAAAAAGCCAGTAAACTGTAAGGTTAATCTATGAGCATTAAGTTGTATTTGTTTAAAAGGTGTGCATAATAAATAATTAATTCATAGGAATATGTATGCAAGGTTCAGGGAGTGAGGAAAATACTGAGTATGAAAAAAGAATTCAAAATGGTTAAAGTCACAAATTACAATATTTATAACAAAATACTGTCTGGTTGCATCGGTAACAGACGACTTGCCTGGACCACACATGCTTGCATTTGTTAGTTTGCTGTTATGTTTGACCAAATGTTCAGCACCAGTCGGACGTGTGCAGTATTGCTCTTGTTTTGAATGAGGTGCCTGGAGGTCAGGGTAATGCTGGGGGGGCATAAACATGGATTACCGTCAGAGCTCTTTTGGTCATTATCATCACATTCAGGTGAGTCGGTTCCCTCTGGCACTTCTCCTGTCAGTTAAATCAAACAAAAGTGGACAAAAACCAAGTCAGGACCTTGTGGTCCACTTTGGGATGGCACCGAATCAGCAAACAAAGAAAACAAAAAACAAAAATGAGAAAACTTAATGAAAAGAGTTGTAAATGACACACTGATGCACATGGTGAATCAGAGTGTAGCAGGTATTGCAGTGAAAGTCAGAAACCAGAAGCAATTGTGGTAATTTAAAAGGGCTGTCATTTGTTAGGCCTTCAGTCAAGCATACCATGTTTGTACTCAATGTTAGATTGCTGTAAAAAAAAAAAAATTACTGACCTTCTGTTTATGCATCATTTAATACTGGCGTTAGGGAACACCATTTAGAAAAAGTTAGGAACAGTGTAGAAATGTGTGTGGGGAAAAAAATGCGTATTCTTGCACAACTCTAAAATGTTTTTACTCATATGACTGCACAATTTTTCTGCCCGCTAATAACAAAACTCCAAAGGAATGTGAATGAATGGCACAGGGCAAGGAGGCTGGTATACGATGTGGACGCTGTATGTGGTGGTCTCTCACACTTATCCATAGATAGATACTATTGCTCAATGTACAAAAGCCTATAGAGAAACAAAACGACCCCTTCAAGCAACCCAGGTTGTGCTTTATCAAAGAACACCATGAAAACATACACAATTGTGAGAAAACCAAAGTGAATTTTAAAAGATCTGCCCACAAAGTGAATGCATATGTTTGCACCAAAAAAAGATAAATTACACATTACACATATGTATTATGTCAAATTATTATAATCTCTTTTCAAAGCATAAAAAATATATGTAAATGAGAAAAAAAAAACTGCTGTACCTTTAAATTTACTTTTTAACTTTCAGTTGTATTACATGTCCTGTCTATATGCACTAAGATGTGAACTAGTTCTGTAGAGCAAATTCAACAAGTCCAGTACCTGTCAGTAGAGGGCACTAGATCAACACCCTGAAAAACATTTCAGGTAGGAAGAAAACCAGAAAATAGGATCATCTGTTGACAATTTGAAATCAATGGCCTTCCACTAAGCTATGGCATTTAACAAAAACATCTTCCACATTTTTCAGCCATGAAGCTGTAAAAACCACCAAGATAACTAGTAGCATTATTGTTAAGGGATTACTATAGAAACAAGCTATAATCCCAGGATTTGGGCTGCTTTAACACAACTGCTTAACTGAAATACTTTACAGTGTAAGTACATAAAGGCTTTGGTTGTAAAACATGTAAACTGCTCCAAATTAAACTGCTCAACAAGCATGCAAATGGATGAAAAATAAAGCCACAACATTCTATTGTGCTGGATTCACAACTTGAACCTGCCTGTTTGTGTAGAATAATAATATGCTCCACCATCACAGGGTTTATTTACTTGCAGACATTTTTACCCTAATGATTTACACATATGTTTGCAGATATTACAAAGCCAGATATTTACCTCATTTTTAAGTGAGGACCTTGCTTATAGAAACAGCACAATCATAATAGACCTTGAAGGCCTTTATTGACCAAAAGAGCAGATTTTAAACCACTGGACAATCGGATATACAGCATCTAACCAAAGCAGTTTTCATTTGACTTTAAGTATTCTGTATACAGCTCTGAGTTACTGTCACAGTACTGTGTGTGTGAAGGTCACTGTGAGGAGAGGCTGAGTAACTGTCAAACACAGTACTGTGTGTGTGAAGGTCACTGTGTGGAGACGCTGAGTAACTGTCAAACACAGT
>JABJVR010000065.1:5782955-5855876 GCA_025773905.1 Chitala chitala
CCCCCGCCCCCCCCCCCCCCCCCGCCCCGCCCCGCCCCGCCCGCCCGCCGCGCCCGCGGGGACATTGATCTGGACAAAACACAAGTGTAAACAAAGAATCCTGAAACTTATCAATTGATAAAACTCCAGAGTGTGGGTCTGGAAAACCTCTGGGAAACATGAGTTGTGTAAAGTCTGAAAATGATAATCTCCACACATTTATTTTGAAGGTCACTTTACTTACTGGCAGCTCTTATAAGGGGAGTACAGGCACCTGTGCTCTCCTACTTCAGAAACTGGTTAAGATAATTAAAATTCACTTTTTTTGGATGTGTACTCTCCTGTGAGAAACACCTGGACCCTAACATCACTTCTGTCCCTGTTGCTAGGACGACTCCTGGGGAGGCACTGTGGGAGCAACCTGCCAATTCCCATGGACACCGGGGACAGCTTTGCTTACGTGAAGTTTGTCAGCGACAGCAGTGTCAGCGGGCCTGGCTTCAGTCTGGCATTTAGCGCCAGTGTGGAGGGTGGGTGCATAGGCCCCGGGGGCCACAAGGCCACCAGCATGTGGCACTCGCCTCTGGACACTTTTTTTCTGCTATGCCTTTAATCATACTTTGGTTCTGAGCTGCTTATATGGATATGATAAGCATAATTTACTATAACACAGCACTCAAAATGCACAGAAACTTTCAAACCACTTTTTACCTCTAGTACATGTAGATGCTTAGCAAAGTATAGAAAGGCCAAAAATACATAAATAAGTCACATTTCTTGTACGATGTAGCATGTGTGTTTCCTTGTGTCTGTTGGTTGAGGAGAGTAGATGGGTTGTTTGAGGAGGTCTGCGGACTGCAGCTGCTACTTTCTCCTTCCTTCTTTTCTGTCAGAATGCGGAGGGGACTTGAACACACCCACTGGTACCATCTCATCACCCAACTACCCAAACCTGTACCCACACAACCGGGTATGCCACTGGAGGATCACAGTACCCCAAGGTCGCAGAGTCACCCTCACTATCAACGACCTGCGTCTGGAGGGCCAGACAAACTGCCCCTTCGACTATGTGGCTGTGAGTCTCATCAGGCCTCTTTGATGGGATCTAATGCTTTCTTACTTACAGTCACTGTTTCTGTAGGAGACCGCTGTGCAACAGAGACACAAAATGGTGCAGATTAAAACCCAGTACCAGCTGGAATATTTACAGAATTGCTGAAACTGCTAAAAAACCTTATGTGCTATAGAGGCTCAAATATTGCTAAAGTAATTTAGATAATGCAGCTGAGGTTTTTAATTTGAGACGTGAGTGTAATGCATGCTCATTGTTTCCTACTGAGTATTTGGTCTCTCCCTTCAGGTGTACAATGGCATTATTTCCAACGCACCTCTGCTGCAGAAGTTCTGTGGGACAGTGAGTTCAGGGACACAAGTGAAGTCATCAGGAAGCACCATGACTGTCGTGTTTGCCACAGATGCATCCTTGTCCAATGGGGGGTTCACTGCTGACTACTCTTCCAATGAGGCGGCAGGTAAAAGAAAGTGACTCTAATACAGGGGTGTCAAAGTACAGTCCTGGAGGGCCGCACTGGATGAAGGTATTATTTAGCAGTGCACCTTCCTTTCATTCTTCCTGATCATTTCCATCTGTCTGAAAGAGTTATAATGACGAAAGTTATAAGTGAGGCTCTTGTGCTTTAAAATCTGTAACAAAAATATAAATCACACATTACAAAGTAGCTCTAACTGCAGCGTGTGAGCAGAAAATGGCTGGATAATTTAGCACTGTGTTTAATCATTATTTGTATTCAAATTGTAATAATTAAAGAACAGCAGAAGCAGGTGCCAATGACAAAGAATGCTAAATCAGGAGCAGCAACTTAAGTAATCATTAACAAGAAATGGATTTCAAGATTAAAGATATACCACAAGTGGTAAAAAATAAGAAGCAACATCAATAAGTCTATGTCTCACTTTTAAAAATTTTATTAAATATTAATTAAGCTTGTTTGAATTTCTGGATTAACATAGTATTTATACAAAAAAGTCAATAATGTTTATTTGACATTAACAATCAATTAACAGCAGAAATTTGATGAAACAAAAACCTGCACTGTACTTTGACACTCCTGCTCTAATATTATGGCCAATGACGCTTCAGCTGTAATATTATGGCCAATGACACTCCAGCTCTAATATTATGGCCAATGACACTCTTGCTCTAATATTACAGACAATGACACTCTGGAATAATGCATAGATATCTGTCGTAATATGGAGACTTTTGCTGTGTTATCATTAAATGAACAGGGCTTTAAAATCTTTGTTTTATAACTCAATATGAATTTATTCTTAAAAACCTTTTAATAAGCACAAAAATGTATCATTGTGTGCACACTTTCACCTTGTTTTTCTGCGTTTTGTAGCTGCAGGACATACATATGCCCTTTCTATTTGTGTCCAACTCATTAATTGTGACAGACCTTTGCAATGGAATCAAAATGGCATGTAGACAGTTGTGGAGTTACAGAAAACAGATGTGTGGCACAGGTCAGCACACATTAACATGGCTCCAGGCCTGATACTGCCTTACTTCACTGTCCAGAATGCGGTGGCATCCTGAGCGAGCCCATGGGAGGCAACTTCAGCTCCCCCAACTATGGCATGGGCAATTACAGCAAGAACCTGAACTGTGAGTGGCTGATCCAGGACCCCCACCATGTGAACTCCTCCATCGTGGTAGACATCGTGGACCTACACCTGGAGCACCACCAGACCTGCGAGTGGGACTACCTTGAGATCCGCATGGGTGAGACTAGGGTGCTGCCAGTACCAAACTATCTCAGGCTCTTTTGTTTTTCACCTAACGTGGAAATAGACTGGCAGGTCTGACATCTCAGTCAGTAAGTGTTGCTTTGGAGGGGTTTATATTAGATGAAAGTTGCTCCTTATTTTTACTATGAACATATTTGCAGGGTATCAGTTCTAATGATCTTTTTCTTACTTGCTGGTTTTTTAAATGTGTGTTTTTCCCTATTTTAAATGTGCTATATATATATGGTGTATAACGTGTATATATATATATATACACACACATTATTTTTACACAATAGTTGTTTAATGTATGATTGTAATGTGTTTATTTACAATGCACTGTGTATAATTCATATATGTGCTACTTGTAGCACTTAAAGGTGTTCTTATTACTATAGTGAATTTAATGACATACACCATGTTCTTCACACTCTCGATCATGGTTAGAGGCACATGGTTTTAGAGCCAGTCTTTACCACTGCTGTGGCTATGGTTTTGCAATGTGACCTTGTAGATGTCCCCTGGCAGGTGATTCAGACGGGGAGTTCGTGGCCAGGTTTTGTGGTCAGACAGCTCCTACCATTCCTCTGGTTGTGCCCACCTCTGAACTCTGGGTTCATTTTCTGAGTGATCCACTTGTTGAAGACCTGGGCTTCCTGGCTAAATACAGCTTCTCGGGTAAGTTAACAGGTTGTTGTGGCAGTTATTTAATTATATTTAACTAATATGTTCTCTTACACAAACAGAGCATGCACTGGATATTTGTATATACATATGTGTGTGTGTGTGTGTGTGTGTGTGTGTCCAAAAGTTATGATACTGGCTGTAGTTTTTATCTGACTGATAGTCATGTGTGGGTAAACTGTTGTACCATTACATAGTCGATTGGGCTGTTTGTGCCAACCAGTAGAAATCACTGATGTTAGGAGCACAGATCAAACTGTATTGTCTGTCATTGATGCTATGTAAAGTAAATAGAGCACACTAAGAAACTGCTGCATGTTAAAATTAAGTTTAATCATTTAGCAAAACTTCTCACCATATTGATGTGCCCAGTTTGGCTGTTATCGTAATAGTTCACATCTCTGAAATAATGAAATGGAATATTGGCTATATAACATGTATTAGTACAAAATTTGTACCGTAAGTGTACCATTGTATTTGAGTGGCTTGGTACTGTCTACAGAATCAACTTTACAGTACAGTTTCCTAAGCAGTTCTGGGGGTTTTATGTCTCAAAATCATCAGCATTATGCTTTTGGGTGGCATGGTGGCGTGGCAGTTAGCCTCGCACCTCCGGGCCTGGAGCTCAGTTCCTGCCTCGGGTCTGTGTGCGTGGTGTTTGCATGTTCTCCCTGTGCTTGGTGGGTTTTCTCCAGGTTCTCTGGTTTCCTCCCACAGTCCAAAGACATGCAGATAGATTGATTTGTCACTCCAAATTGCCCATTGTGCATGTGCCCTGGGGTGGGCTAGTGCCCTGCTCTGGGTGTCCCCTGCCCTGCGCCCTGTGCTTCTTGGGATGGGCTCCAGATTATGCTTTTGCAATACATTAACAAAGTAGCCAGGTGATAATGTGTGGATATAAGATGCAGGAAACTTTTAAAGAGGTTAAAGGTTAAATCCCCATTACCATTGACATATTCTTCCTGATTTACACCAGATTGTGGAGGACTGCAGACTGGAGAAGGGGGTGTTGTTGCCAGTCCTGGGTACCCAGACAACTACCCAAGCCCCAGCCGTTGTGCATGGCTGCTGGAGGCCCCCCCAGGCCACACCATCACAGTGAGTCTTGGTGGGGGTGGGCTTTTTAACAAAAGCTCTTCAGGTGTCTCTGGAAGCATTGGGACAACTTGTGCAAAGTTTGACTTTCTGCAGTTAGACAGCCTGGATTCTTTTCACAGCATTGGCTGATTTAAGAATTGATCTTGTAGTAAACAAATATGCAGTAGAGTCAGGCTTACAGTAGATGCTAACATTTAGATTATGGTTATGACAACTGTGTCCTCCCCCTGCTCTGCCAAGCTCACCTTCTCCTCCTTCGAAGTGGAAGCCCATGCCCAGTGCTCCTGGGACTCTGTGAGCATCCTAAATGGGCGGTCCTCTGGCTCCCCCCTGATTGGCCAGTACTGTGGAACCACGTCACCACAGACCGTCCGGTCTGGCTCCAGGTGGCTAGTGGTGATGTTTCTGGCTGACCACAGTGTGTCGCACGGTGGTTTCTACGCTACCTGGACCAGCGATTCTTCAGGTATGGACAAAACACAGAACTAACTCTTTTATATTGTTGTAGTTCATCTGGGTATTGTTGTAAACTGATGACTCAAAAATAACAGAATCCCAAAAAAAGACATCTTAACTTCAGCAGACGGCACAAAATTACTGTATTCCAGTCCAGTCATGCTCCATCTTTCCTGCTGAAAAGTCAACAGTTTGTTGTTTGTCAGAACAAGGGGAAAATGTATTAATATGGTATTACAAAGCACATCAAAAATAGCACAAAAAGACTACTGCTGTGAGAGAATGGTTTTGCAGGTTTGGTCCAGGTGCACCTTGCTTTCAGACCCATACAGCAGCTTTGTCCGGTAGTAGGCCAGACTTCCTGATGTGCCCTTCCTGTACATTGTGCATCAGGAAATAAGAATAGCATGACAGGTGCTTAGCAGTAACTCACTCTGATAGCAAAACACCTATCAGCTTGCAATGTGTGTTAATGTAGACAACTGTAAGGTCCTCCTGCAGTGTGTAAACACGTGTGCATGGCTGCAGACACCAATAGGAGCAACTTCTAACCTTTTAGCACAGAAGGTAACAAGACTCAAGGCAGAGTCCTGACAAATGCTATCATTCGCCCAAAGGTTGTGGAGGAATCATCCACGCCGACAGTGGCACCATCAAGTCCCCAGGGTACCCCCAGAACTTCCCGGCCAACAGTGAGTGCACCTGGAGCATCATGGCACACGAGGGATATCACTTGGAGATGACTTTCAACAATGACTTTAACATCCCGGACTCCGACGGCCAGTGCCACAGCAGTTATGTGAAGGTGTGCTCTTCCGAACTTTGTGTGCGACATTTCTCCAGCAGTCTTCCTCTCTCACACACTGCATGGGCACCAGCATGAGTTTTCCAATCCCAAGTAAATGATAACCACAAGCCAGATTCAAAGTCTTTAACCGTTCCTCCATAATGTTCTGCACGAATGTATACAGTACATTTTAAACCAATATACCATATTGGTACATGATATTTATGTTATATATTGTTTTGTGTTGTAAAATAAGCACAATTAAATTATTTGACAGATTATTTTTTGCACTAATCCAATTTTTTAAGCAAAATATTACTCTCAGAGTAAAGGTAGACATATATAAGAGATTCAGTGCAAACAAAAAAAGGCTAATTCTTATTACCAAGTGCCAGGAATGTTGCATTGGACTGATCCATATGGCAGCATTTAATATCAGTTTTATTTAGTATCAGTTTTATTTCGGTGAGTGTTCATTCATCAGGGCGACCATACTTTCTAAACCCTTTCTGTGAACATACTGTATGAGGTCAGGTTTTTGCAGGTCTTTATTTGGCTTTTGGGAACAACCTCTTTATTGTCCAGGTGTGGTCGGGACACGGACAGCTGGAAGAGGCCTTGCTGGCCACCGGCTGTGGGACGACTGCCCCTGCTCCAATAGTCGCCCCATTCAACATCATCACCACCCGGTTTCAGTCCACCTACAGCCCAGGCAGAGGCTTCTCCGCCTCCTTCCTTTCACGTGAGTTCCAGCTGCACGCTCTGACCTCCAACCACCTTCTCATTTGTTTGCAGTTTTAGATATAGCTTCCAAATCATTATGTACCACATCAGCCATAAACTCAAAGGCCAAGATCACTGCTGCTGTCTTGTTAGCTGGTTTAGACACACAAAGACATTGGTGTCCAAAGTGATGGAGCTAACTGAACTAATATATACCTCACTCACCATAAAAACGAATACATGCACATGTCATATATGCGTATAGTGTATGATCATTGTTTAGAGTTATACAAAGTTTCAGCAGTCTTTACATTCTAAGTTGTGGCTTGTGGATTTACTATAACTGTGCTTAATATATGTTATGATTTAAGTACTGCTCAGCACTGACTACACACCAGCGCTTGCTTTTTGGCACCAGGTTGTGGCGCGAACTTTACAGCTCCCACCGGACGTGTGGTCACGCCCAATTACCCTGCACACTACCCTGATTCGTCCAACTGCAACTACCTGATTGATGTGGGAGAGCAGAAGGTCGTCGTCATAGAGTTCCGCACCTTCCAGGTGGAGGGTGAGGCGGGGGGGGGGAGGTTAAGAAAGACAAGATGTCTGGCCCAGGTGCTTTGCTGCTGTGTCTTTGGATAAAGCTATTTACTTGAACTACTTCTACTAACTGACAGGACAGGTGTGAGGTTGCTTGCTTGTTTCTCCTGTACAAAACCTCAGCAGCAGAGAATCTGACTACTTACTCTGCCACACCTAGCCCACTCCACCTGCATCTATGATGGAGTAAAGATCTACAATGGGCCATCCATGTCCAGTCCTCTCCTGGCCACCCTCTGTGGTCACACCATCCCGGGACCTTTCACCACCTTTGGGCCCATGCTTCTGAACTTTTACTCTGACCCCATCATCAATGACAATGGGTTCCTGGCTGAGTACCGAGTGATTCGTAAGTAATGTTATTACATACCATGCTATGTAACAAAATACAAGCAAGATATATTAACAAATACCACTCAATCGCGATATAAAATAAACTTTCTGCTATCCAGCACTATCAGCATCAGCTTCTTGACTGGCTGTAGGGCTGTCCTTGAGTAATCAGGCCTTTTCAAGGTCTGGTTAAATGCAGGTCATGGTGGAGGGGCTGGCATGTAGAGAACCGTGCAGGTCACTACAGAATCTTTGCAGGAGACTGACCTGTGGGTTTGTGATGCTGTAAGAGCGTGTGGTGTTTAGGGGACGAGCAGACTTTAGCTGGCCTGCTACTCAGAGAATTCTGGTGGTGCACCATTTAGAGGAATGCAGCAGTGGAAGGTAAGGGGTGGGGGTAGATGCAGTGGGGATCTTGGCCGGTTGAGCCTGTGATGAAGAATGGATTGTTGGGAATGTGGAGACTCTGCAGTTTTGCATACAGCTGGGGGGGATTTAACCCTTGCCCCCCACCTCATTTCCCTAATCCATGGCTCTCACTAGTGAGTGTTTCAGGGCAGGTGCTCATAGGAAGAAACCTCAAGTACATCACATTTTACACACATATACACACGCATAGTCACCAACATATACACTCATCCTCTCATTCATCTGACAGTGAGTGAAGGTGTATGAAAGTAGCCTAACCAGCATATGTGTGCAAACACTCGGATACAAGTTTATGAATAAATATGTCTTAAAATGCTGAAGGTACGTAAACACAAGTATAACAAAATGCATATGAAAATACGTAAAATTAATTAAGTTCATACAAATGTGGAGAAAATCTATGAATGTGCATATGTAAGCACATCGTTACAAGTGTGCCAACACAAAAGTGAAGTATATGTGTCATAGCAGGGATAGAGGTACGTATATGGATATGAATGCAAGATAAGTACATAAATGCAAAGATGTATGCAGGCAGGCACATGGATATTAGGAGGAGACTGAAGTGCTCTTGGTCACTGTTGCAGCCTGCGGTGGTGTGTTCAACAGCAGCGTTGGAATCATCAGCAGTCCCACCCTTTCCATCAGCAACTATCACCACAACATGAACTGCACCTACCACATCATCGTCGGCACCAACAGGATTGTGCAGCTCAAGTGAGTTCCCCATATACAGCCACTAGGGAGCATACCAATCAAAGCACTGGACACAGAGAAGCCGGTAGGCAGGATAGGCAGGGGTGGCAGATTACATATGGTGAAATTCAGATTACTGGACTGTCTGTTATAATAAAAATACTTGTGACATTGAAGGAATCAAGCAATGTGTGTAAAGTGTTTGTGTGTGTGTGTGTGTGTGTGTGTGTGTGTGTGTGTGTGTGTGTGTGTGTTGGGTGTTTAAATGTGAAAAAGAGTGAAATGTGAAATAAATGTACTTAGTTACAAATCCAGCTTCCTAGTGTGCACTTTGACTACAGGACAGCACTTAGTGTCAGTTAGATTCTCTGATACTGTTTGACCTTGTTTGTGACATGCATGTATACTATTATTCATTGTAAGTTGCTCTGGACAAAAGCATCTGCTAAATGAATAAAATGTAAATGTAGATTCTACCCAGCCTTTATGACTGCTGCATGACCACATGACACGGAGTGAATTTGTGCAATAGGGGTGCTAAATTATCTTTTAATTGCTAGCCTACAGTTCTATGTTCACTTGCTTCATTTGACATTTGAGGCATACATACAAAGGTAACCTTGTTGCCGGCGAACTTTTGTTGAATATGGCATCATCTGGCTTTGCTAGCTAGTTGTAATCCACTCCTCCACCTCATCTCCATCTCTCAGATTCAACACCTTTGATCTGGAGGCTTCATCCTCCTGTCAGTTTGACTACGTCGCTGTGTATGACGGGCAAGACACGTCCGCACCGCTGCTGGGGAAGTTCTGTGGCAGTGAGATCCCGCCCACCCTCAAGTCCTCCTACAATCAGATCTTCATTGTCTTCCGGACGGACATATCTGTTGCCAGCAAGGGCTGGATGGCAACTTACAGTGAGACATTAGGTAGGTGCTCTAATGTGGAAACTAACGTTACATAAAGAAAAGGTGAGGAATGTATTCATCTAATGAAAGGAATTGCAGCCAAGCTTTTCCAGAAGATTAAATCTTTGGATGAAAAAAGTTGGTCAATGTACATTATCTGATCCCTCAGCACATAATGAAAAAGCAAAGCCTTTAAATAAATAAATAACACATCCTTTTCATCCTTTTCTTTCCAAAAAGGTAACCAGATGTGTAGTTATCAGAATAGTAAGAAGTAAATCCTTTTAAAACATAAAAAAACTGCTGTGGTGTAGTTACTTTATGTTTACATTTTTCATACCTTTAGAGAACTAAATCAATCCCTTTACATACATATTTTTAACAGAGAAAATAAGGGACAAACAGTTGTCCCTGTGTGTGTGTGTGTGTGTGTGTGTGTGTGTGTGTGTGTGTGTGTTATCTTACTACCTGGTGAGTAAATTGTATTTCATCTGAGAATGCAAGTTCACTAAAGAAATGACATAAAGTTTTGGAGAACTCAGCTGCTCCTTATAGGGAGAGGTTTCTGGGGGGCAGTCTCAACTTCATTGTAAAGGGGTGTATTAAATTTCCTGTCCCCCCTCCCCCATAACTGCCCCCAAGCATTACATCATCATCATTCTTCCTTTCCTCCTTCTTTATATTCTGGGGAAGCTGTGTTTTTCTGACCACCCCCGTCAAAGAGATCACCATGGAGAACCCAGCCAAGATGTGCAAACTCCCACTCTGTTAACAAAGAGAATATACTGATTGCTATCACTGAACCCTGCACCATTCACAACATTCAATTTTTTGAGGAAATTATTGTTGCATATGTGTATATAACTACAACTGTATTGATTTTGAGTGATAGAAAGAAGTCAAACTGAAGAGGGTGTGTGGATAATAAAAAAAGATTGTGTTTTTGAAATATTACTGCCATCTGCTGGTGAAATATGACTGCTTTCCCCTTGATTAACCCTTCAGACTCATGTTCAGAGTTCATCATCACAATTAGAAAAACAGATTAAATGCAATTCTTGTGTGACACATGTGAAATCATAAAATTGACCTGCCTCTTCCTTCTGTCTCAGGACCCCAGCAGGGCTGTGGAGGCTACCTGACTGAGCCTACTGGTGCCTTCGGGTCACCTGATATCAACCTGGACGGCAAGTATGAGCCGCGTTTGCACTGCCTGTGGAACATCGTTGCACCCCCCAACAAGGTGGTGGAGCTCACCTTCAGCACATTCCACCTGGAGGGCTCTTCAGGAGGTACCTGCAGTTATGACTATGTCCAGGTAAAAGCCTCGTATGAGCAGAGAAAGTAAGGCACCTGTTTAGTTTAGCCCTCTCCATCACAGCGAGGCAGCCATTAAATTAAAAAAATTGCATATAATTATTAGTGTTAATGAAAATTAGGGTCCCAATTAGCTGAGGAAATGTTTTCCAGGAGAAAAACTTGTATTTACATCAGTAAAAGTGTATTTAGACAGGGTGAAATGTGTTAGGTATTTATAGATCCACTATAAAGTTATTATTAAATTATAGCTACTTTTTATCAATAAAGAGAAAAAGAAAGGCTGTTGCTAACGTAGCTATATTTTTATTTGCTTCAGCACCAATTAATCAGCCACCGGTGGTAACCACCTGATACACGCTACTATCCCCACAACTGTGATTTACCTTCCTGCAAAAATTGTACAATGTACTACAAAACAATGAGATAAAGAAATTGCATGCTGTTTTTCACATAAATCAACAGTCTCTACTAATTTGTCTCACTTACTGTTATTTACTACATTATTGGTAAATTACTTGCTTAGTTGTTATTTACTTTATTACTGGTTCATTACTTGCTTAACAGAAGCAAAATCCTATTGCTTTTATTGTAAGACATAACACTTCTAGCCCAAGATTATAAACCTAAAATATTCTGCCCCCTTCTCGTCTTCTTCCCTTACTCCTTAGATCTTTGATGGAGACGACGTTAACTTCCCTCTGGTTGGGACATTCTGTGGAAACGTTGTTCCAGTTCCCTTCCGTTCCACCGGCAACTTCTTGACCGTGCTCTTCGTCAGTGATGGGTCCGTGGCCTTTGCCGGCTTCAACGCCACATACAGGACTGACAACAGTAAGCTGTCCTTTCAGTCTGTCGCCTTGTCGCTTTTCTCATGGAACAGACCTGTTTACAACTCTGTCAAACCCTTGAATGAGCAACCAGTTAATTTTAACAGGTAAAAAATGAACATATATTCAAATAATTAAAATGTTTTTTTTCTTGTATTTGAAACATGAGCTTTTATCACAATGTTTACAGTATATTTGTTTTGGCACTATGTCCAAAATCACATATATAATATCTACAATATATAAGTTTAAGCAAGTGGTTTTCAGGGTGTTGAAAATTTATAGTGTTTAGTGTTTATTTAGTGTTTATACAGTATGTTGATTTAGATGGGCGTGTGTGTGCGTGTGTGTCTATGTGTGCTCACAGTGCTCTGTGGCGGCATACTGAATGCCACCAGCTTGCCCCACACCATCACCTCACCCTTCTACCCGAACGCATACCCTGACTACACCACGTGTCGCTGGACATTAGATGCCCCACCTCAGGAAAACGTTAAGGTGTCTGTCCAGAATTTCCATTTTCAGACAACACAGAGCTGCTCACAGAACTACCTGGAGATGAAAGACTGGCCAATGGTAAGGAAAATATTAGTTAGTATTTCTGGGCAGTGGAAAATTTGTAGATATTAAGAGATGGTAGATAACGTACCCTCCAATAATTTAATAAATAAGATTTAATTCAGAAAATACAAGCATTGACCAACAGTAAAAATTTAAAAGACTGAGGCAAAGGTATGACTAAAGGAAGCAGGTAACACTGTACTATGAAAACAGAGAGTCATTTAGGAACTTCACAAAGCAATTAAAATGTCACACTTGTGACACCATATGGTGTAAGTGAGAACTGCAATGACCCTCAACTATTGGCTCCTCTTTATTTCCATGTATTAGGGAGACTATGGGCAGATGCACAGGTTCTGTGGCTTAGATTCACACATACCAGACTTCTACAGCTATGGGCGCACAATGCATCTCACGTTCAAGTCACTAACTTTTGTGGCTGGCAATGGCTTCAGCCTGACGTTCCAGGTGTCAGGTATTGCTTCTATCTTCTAAACACACAAATATGCACCTACTTGGGCTATCAGTGCTTCCTGATTTAAGTGTGTGTGTGTGTGTGTGTGTGTGTACATCACAGGCTGCAGTAGGGTGTACGAGCAGTCATACGGATACTTGAAGAGCCCGGGCTGGCCAGATATCTACCCTCACAATATCGATTGCACCATTGTTCTCCGCTCCCCTGGCAACAGCACCATCTCCCTCTTTTTCAACAACTTCGACCTTGAGTCTCACTCTTCCTGCAGCTTTGACTTCTTGGAGGTGACAGCTCATATTTAGTGTCTTAGCAACTGCTCTTGGCCGAATTGGGGCTCGTATCTCTTAGACTATCTGTGGGTCTGTGAGGTTCCATGGTTCTGGCGTAGAAGTTCAGAGACAGGGCTTGTTCAAGCCTTATTAAGTCTCCAACCATTCCCAATATTTAAGCAAGGCCAGAAGAGCAGTTTAAAGATCTACTCTAGAGTGAAAGTAAAATCAAAGTGGAACATGTGGCAATGTTATCTGAAATCTAATGGTTTTCCTAACTCACAGAAATTTACAGTGAAGTAGTGCTCTAAGTGTTTATGTTTAACCTTACAACATTTCACATATGCACCTAATGTACATGGCAAGATTGTTACATTAAGACTTTTTAATTCACTGTCAGTGTCTCATCGGGACAAAATGTGTTAAACAGTGACAGTTTTAAAATGCAATTTCATTATAAATTATTATGACTCATTTACTTTAATAACCATTCAATTCTATTAGGCATTATTGACTCTCTGCTGGCCAATGTGGAGCTGAGTATAGACATATACATTTGCCACATCAGTGAGAGTGATGTGCTGGAATGTACTTGTGTCTCCAAGGTGCGGAATGGCAGTACAGCCGATGCCCAATTGCTGGGGAAGTTCTGTGGGTCGACAGTGCCGAACCCCATTTTCCCCCGCTCCAACCAACTCTTCCTGCGCTTCAAGAGTGATTTCTCCGATGCCCGCGATGGCTTCGAGATAACATGGACTTCCTCTCCGCAGGGTAAGAGGGGCTTTGCTGCTCACGTGGCAGTCGGCACAGGGAGACAGGACTTACACAGATGTAAGATGTCAAACTGTAGGAGAGGGTCACCCTGTCTGTCTGTCTGCCTGTCTGTCTGTCTGTCTGACTGTCAGTGATGAGCAATACCAAACCAGGACACAACTCTACTCAGAGGCAAAGATTTTACTTTGTTTTGGTTAATGGATAACAGAAATTCAGGCTTTCCCTGTAAATAAGATGGATTAGAGAAGCAATAACATGGTATGAGGAATCAGGAGCTGAAGTGTGTTAGACTCACTCTGTGTGAATAATCACAATCTGTGTGCCTGTACATAGCGAGGAAATGTTCTCTTCAGCTCAGGATTTAACAAGGCATTCCTCCTCCTCTGTACCCTCCTTTGGCAGTCATGAGAAGGGCCTCACCATCATCGCTAATAGACGTTTTATTAGCAGTGGTCTCAGCTTGCAGTGCAAAACTGTGCAAATAGTTCAGCCTTGCACAAACATTCATATCCATAAGTCTCACCCCCTGTGGATTTTCATATAGTCAGAACATTTGTGGATCGCTGTTTGAATCCTGTGATTAATTGCAAAGCTTAATGAGAGGTAGACTGCAGCTCTAGACAGCACTTTATCTATGCCAAGGCATAAAATGCTGTATTTACTTTACTGCCTAATTCCTAAATGAGCGAGTTATTGGACTGAATCAGGTGATTCGCTCACTGTCTTGGGCCCTGGATATGCAGAACGTTTGGAGACAAAGATGTCACAGATGGAGAAACACAGAAATGGATAGAGATTCAGCCCAAGTGAGATAAAATTGTGGTGTTTGTCATTTGAGCTCTGACTTTGTTCTCATCCCTTTGAGACCACTCAGGCATGTGCACGTGTGCTCATGTTCATGCATGGCTCTTCCCAGGATGTGGAGGCGTGTTGTATGGAGATCACGGCTCCTTCACCAGCCCTGACTTCCCCAACACCTACCCCAATGGCAGCAGCTGTGAGTGGACCATCCAGGCGCCTCTGGGCCGTGTGGTCACTGTCATGTTTAATCAGATCAGTATTGATGATCCTGGTGACTGCCAGAACAACTACCTCAAGTTATATGATGGGACTGACGCTAGCGGATCGCCGGTTGGCCCATACTGTGGACCGGTATGTAGAGGACTTAAAGCCTCCTGACCTAATCACATGTAATATTCTACATTGATGCAGGTGTAGTTCAGTAATTTGCAAGCAGAGCCGTACTGCAGTTAAGATAATAGAAAGCAAAGGTAAGTACTGTAAATACAGACTAACATAAAAACAAGAGATGAAAATATAGTTTGTAACTTTTACACCAAGGTGTGATTACACGTATAATCAATAAACTCAGCAAGCACACCAAGTACAGGGAAAGAGAATGATTCTGTTGCACAGTAAAATGTCTCTCTAGAGCTGCTATCTTTATTAGATGTTGTACTTCAGTGGCTGCTTGCTATGGAACACAAGTGAAAGGTTAAGGCTTCTGTTCCCTCTTCTCTCGTCTCACAGGAGACAAACATTGCTCCCTTCACTGCCTCCTCGAATAACGTCTTCATCCAGTTTCATGCCCAGTACGCCACGCTGCCGTCTGGTTTCAGATTGACATGGAGCAGCTGAGGACATGCACGCACACACACATACACGCACACACACACCTTCCCTGATTTATTATTTTTTCTCCGCTTTGCAAACCTTTTTAATGTAAAATAAAAAATTTTAATGTAACTTGCCCTACCATCAATCAAAGCAAATCAGTCACATTTCTGTAAATTGTTCATAACTGTAAAGTGAAGGAAATATTTCTAATTATAATGGTTTTGTTTATAACAAACAGTTTATAAGCCTGTAATGTGACTGTATTTTAGTATTTTGAAAGTAAAGTGCAATGTTTTCATTGTTGTGGCCTTTCTGTCTGGACTTTTTTTCCTGCCTGGACTTTTTGTGACCACATTCACATGATAAGGGCTAAAGTGCCTCAGATATTGTATGAAAGATTTTAGGCCTTCCAGAACGGTGTGGCAGAGCAGTAATACTGTACCTTTTTATACACTTTTGTTATACTATGCTTTTAATGTGTTGGAGCTGTACTGCTGTGCCTTTTGATACACTATGTTGTTGCTCTTGATCAATTTTTATCATAACTGTCATTTATCACAATTTCTGTTATCAGACACAATGGTTGCGAATGACCCACTTGTTCTTATATCAGGATGGTTAACTAAAGCAGTTCACTAAAGGTTCTTTCTCAGACTCTCAGTGTTAAACCCCTCTTGGGAATTTACACAAATGAAATTTTAGGTGTGATTCCACACCACTCTGCTGCAATAGTTTGTCACTGTTAGCTTATAAATCTCAAGTATTACAAGCATGTCACATTGTTATATTCTGTAAAGTATTTATTTAAATGAACACAAAACAAAATAATTTGACGTGCCTTAAGTGCAAGCACACTTTTGCAATAGAGCTTACGTCGACAGCAGAGAGATTATTTATTAGTGGTGATTTCAAAAGCATAGCTAATTTATGCAATTTTTTTTTTCATATGCACCAAATAATTGTGAGAGTTAACTAAATTAACATTAAGTTAAAGTGTTAGATTACTGATGCTTAAACTCACACCCAACTGGTGAGGCATGTGCAGATACTAGTGCCTAGTCTGCTGAACTTCCACAAACTGTTCCATGAATGCATCTTTCTGTTTAGTAAAGTCGTAAAGGTCGGAGCAGCTGCTCACTTTCAAAATACATTCCAATGTCAATGAAATTGTGTTATGACTCTTAAAAGTGTATTTATTATAACCGTAGCCTAACTTAGCCAACACTGGGCATACACCAGAATACACCTTGTAGCAGTACACACACATACACATAGACACACAAATTGACACATACACAAATATAGCCAAAATAAACACCTGATTAAATGAGGGGTAAAATCATATTGAATGTATATTCGTTCAAACACATGCAAGGCGGAGGTGTCACTAATGAGAAAAGCATGCATAAAGATGTTGTGTTAAGATGCCTCTTGTCTTTGGTGCTTGTTTGGCCACAGTGAAGGCTTCTGTTACATCTGGCTTAGTGTGTGGTCTGTGTACCTTCAGCACATTCTGTTCAAAAAGAAAAACAATATAGGGCTCGGCATATTTAATTTGTTCATTTCTACACATCTAATGTAATTTAATATAATGCAGTACTGGGAAAAAGCAAGTTTGTGAGTTTGACTAAGTCTGCCATGTAAATAAACCATTGAAGAGTTGCAGTCATGAGAGAGGGTGGGTGTTCTAGTCTGATCTGTGTGTCCCCCCCCAGACCTAACTGGGCTCTTGTCAGAACAGCCAATTCTGCCAGTCAGTGGAGCACCTAATTTTATGTCAGGATTGAACAGAACCTGTCTGCTGCTCTGCTTGGACCCGGTCCATCTGTGCTGACATTCTGACGGCTCAGGGACCTGACAGATCTGACACACCACAGTTCCTTTTTTTTGGTGGGGGGGGGGAGCAGGGAAGAGTTTGGAGATGGAGAGAATTGGGTGAATGTACTGGAAAAAAACAACAAAATATCTGGTTAAATTATTTTACTGGTTTGTACTTCTAGTATTTAGCAAATTTCTTGTTAATTGTTACTTTTGCCTGGCAGTATGCATTTACATTTACATTTTATTCATTTAGCAGACACCTTTGTCCAAAGCAACTTACAATGAATAATTGTACACATGCATGTCACAAATGAGGTCAAACAGTATCAGAGAATCTAACTAACAGTAAGTGCTGTCCTATCATCGAAGTGCACATGATTAAGTCAACAAATTCAAGTAAAGCATAGACATAAAAAATGTAAGTCTTGAATTAACTAGAAAAACATGTACAAACAAAGAGCCTTGCAACAATGAAGTGAATGGAACCATAGATGAAAGATTTCAGGTTTTAAGTTCTAAGGTGTTCCCTGAAGAGATGTGTCTTCAGTTGCTTGCAGAATGTGGACAGCGATGAAGTCCTCAAACCAAGTGGAAGTTCATTCCACCATAAAGGCACCAGAGAAGAGAAGTTTTTAGGTTTGGTGCAACCAGTCTCTTCCCATTAGCAGACTGCTGAGAATGGGAAGGGACCTAGTTCTTGATTTGGGACCAGAAGTAGCCTGGAGCAGTCCCATTGATGGCCTTGTACATGAGCATCAGGGTCTTGTACTTGATGCATGCCTGGACTGGAAGCCAATGTAACGCGACGAGCAGGGGAGTGATGTGTGTCTGTTTGGGAGCATTGAAGATGAGACACTCCGCTGCATTCTAGATCCTCTGGAGAGGATACATAGCAGAGGCTGGGAAGCCAGCCAGGAGTGAATAGCAGTAGTCCAATCTTGAACTGTCTAATGCTTGGACCAGAAGCTGAGTCAAATATTCTGTGAGACATGGTGTGATCTTCCTGATGTTGTAGAAGGCAAACCTGCAAGCCCTGCAGACTGTGGCGATGTGTTCTGAGAACATCAGGTTGCTGAGAATCACCAGTCTGAGGTTCTTCACCAGTGTGGTAGAGGTTATAGTTGATGTGCTGAGTTTCAGAGACAGCTCACGGGGAATGGAGTTCTTGGCCGGGATGATAAGCAACTCAGTTTTGGAGAGGTTTAGATGCAGGTGATGATCGTCCATCCATCTAAAGACATCTGCAAGGCAAGAGGTAATCTTAGTAGAAACATCTGTGACTGAGGGCGGGTAGGACAGGAACAGTTGCGTATCATCAGCATAGCAATGGTAAGAGAAGCCATGAAAACTGATAACTGACCCCAGGGAGGTTGTGTATAATGAGAATTGGAGCAGGCCCAGTACAGACCCTTGGGGGACCCCTGTGGCCAGAGTCCTTGGCATAGACACTTGGCCCCTCCAGTATACTCTGTAACAATGCTTCGAAAAGTAGGAGGCAAACCATCAGGGCACAGTACCAGATATCCCAAGGTTGGGGAGAGGTGATAGAAGTATCTTGTGGTTCCCTGTGTTGAACACAGTCGACAGGTTGACTAAGATGACAACAGAGGAGAGGGAGTTTGATCTGGCAGCATGCAGGGCATCAGCGATAATTAAAAGTGTAATCTCAGTAGAATGCCCTTTCTTGAAGCCAGATTGGTGGATGTCTAGTAGGTCATTCTGTAGTAGGAACATAGACAATTGGTTGAAGACAGCTCATTCAAGTGTTTTAGATAAGAATGGAAAGAGTGATACCGGTCTGTACTTCTTAGGAGGCGATGGGTCCAGTGTGGTTTTTTTCAGTATCGGAGTGATGCGGGCTTCTTTGAAAGTCGACAGGAAGGTGCTGGACATCAGTGATGAATTGATGATGTGGGTCAGATGTGAAATAATGGCCAGAGACATAGCCTGGAGAAGATGCAAGGGGACAGGATCCAGTGGACATGTCGCTGGCGGGTGGGAGAGAAGAAGATCCGAGACATCCTTCTCTGTGAGAACTGAGAAAGTGGTGAACATTGCAGATGTTGCTGGGGAGCAGACGGGCTGCAGGTGGGGCTCAGAGAATTGACTGGTAATGGAATTTCCACATCAATTGATTTTGTGTTGAACTTGGTGACTAATGCAATTTGTTCTTTTGGAAAAAAAAAAAAAACAAAATTCTGTTTGTACAAAACACTATTTAGAAATTACCTTAATTGTGAGAATTATGAAAGAGTCGAAGGGAAACCAAACACATTAGGCTGACCCTAGTAACTGAATTCCCCACTGTGGATCACAATGACTAAACCCTAAATAAGAGCTTCCTCCATATGCCAACAACACAGACCACCATAACATTACAGGCTTTCATAGGATCATTCATCCTCTGGTAATATTAAAGGCTAACATTACCCTGACTTTTACCTGCTGGTCCTTGCAGTGAAAGACAAAGAGACTCCTGGAATGAGAGGGCAAATAGAAGTGTTATCAAGGGAGTGATATAAGATAGAGAGAAACAGACTGTGGAGAGTTAGATTCAGAGAGAAGGAACAGAGTAAGGAAAGGAAACAGAGAGAGGGAGAGAAAATGTGAACTGTTTGAGGCAGACAGAAGAGATGCTGGCTGACAGCTCTGTGCTCTGGGCCAGGTTTGGTGGACTTTCTCCAGAGACATGCACTCGCCCTGGGAGCCTCTGTGTTATGAACAGAGATGCTGGTGTTGATGTACTGAACGTTTGGAAAAACACACATTCCTTGTCTGCTGCCCCAAACGTTTAAACGTCCATTTGAAATCTCAGCTGGTGTGTTTTCAGACACAAACACAATGATTATTTGCCTGACAGTGCTGGGCTGGTCCTCAGGGACCACTCTGACCTTCTCCTTCTGGTAGAGCTGGAAAATATGTGAACCTGCAGCTCACTATTGGCACAATGTGGCTTACTTTGGATAGAAAAAAAATAGCTGTATTAAGACTATTCTACTGTTCCCTTATCAACATACTGCTGAATCTCTCCAGAATAATGTGTGGTTATTTCAACGTGATGCTATACTGTAGAAATGCAAACCCCTTGGCCAAAGACACAGCAGCAAGGACTGAGATTTCAGCTTTTGCCATCATGCTACCTGCTCACTCATGTCGATGGTTGTATGTATCTGCCCTTCCAAACCATGATCTGTTAAACACGTAGGGTGTATGACATATTCATCAAATGTTCAGTTCCACTTGATGATGGCTGGAAAAAATTTGGCTTCACATAAGTAAAATTATATAAACTACACTTTAAAAGAGGAAATCAATTCCTTACATGACATCCCTGTCATTTCTAAATGAAAAAATCTATGAAGATAATATGAGCATGAGCCTGTCACGTGCTCTGCATTTCACCTTACTGCTAAAGCCAAACAGGTCTCCAATCTACGGTCTCCAGCTCTGTTACCTTTCCTGTCCATGCATTTTGTGTCCCTGTGCCCAGTGCTGGTCCTGGTTTTATTTATTTGTTCAATTATTGCTAATTTGCCTCTGCAGTTGGCTCCAGCTCAGGATTGTGACAGTGCCAGAATTCAGCATTTATTTGCGGGGCTAGAGGTACCACAGGATAGTGAATATTATTAGATCACAATGTCTTCCAGACAAGGATTAGATAATGTTCTCAGTTGACTTTTAAAGGGTGCTCTGCAGCATATATACATTTTATTTGCATTTTGTCCTTGTGAAACTGGAAAGGTATGATTTCTAGTACAAATGCTATAGTAATCTAGTGCACATATATATGTTCGTTCATTTATTGTCAATAAATGTTTATGCAATACAGGGTCACAGAAACCACAGCACAGAAAATTCAAAGCACCAGTCCATCTGAACTACATGCCTTTGGCCTGTTTTTCAAAACTCAGGTGGGTATAGGCAAAACAGAACTTTAAAAACTGTGGCAAGAAATGAATCCACAATTCAGGAGATGTTAAGCAATATATTCACCCTTGTAGCTACCGCATCACTTCTAATTTGATTATCTTAAATCAGTCACAGAACTAACAATTGCGCAGGTGGCAACCTATCACGGTACCACGCTTGAATTCTCTGAGCTCCTGAGAGCGACCCATTCTTTCACAAATGTTCGTAGAAGCAGTCTGCATGCCTAGGTGCTTGACTTTATACACCTGTGGCCATGGAGGTGATTGGAACACCTGAATCCAATGATTTGTAGGGGTGTCCCATTACTATTGGCAATATAGTGTATATTAAAATATCAAATGGTAATTAAATTACTCAAAACCAAGGTAACTTTTATTGAAATGTATGCCAGTTATAAACAACAATATAAATCTATGTGTGTGTCCAGAAGAAGCAGGAGAAAGGAAAGCAAAAGAGTGTGGAGGTAAAATTAGGAACCCTGAATATAGGCACTATGACAGGTAAAGGGAGAGAGCTGGCTGACGTAATGGAGCAGAGAAAAGTAGATATATTGTGTGTACAAGAGACAAAGTGTAAGGGCAGTAAAGCCAGGAACATTGGGGGTAGGTTCAAACTGTTCTACCATGGTGTGGATAGGAAAAGAAATGATGTAGGAATAATTCTGAAGGAAGAGGAAGAGGAACTATAGAGTGTATTCGAAGTGAAGAGGATGATTAGTGTGAAACTTGAAATTGAAGGAGTAATAATAAATGTCATCAGTGCATATGCTCCACAAGTTGGATGAGAAGGAAGAGAAAGAATATTTCTGGAGCGAGTTAGATGAAATGGTGGAGGGTGTAACACAGGAAGAAAGAGTAGTGATAGGAGCAGACTTTAATAGATATGTTGGTGAAGATAACAGAGGTGACGAGGCGTATCCGCTTGGACGAAGCTCCGCCAAAGGGACACCAAAGTCCTATGAGATCGGCTTCAGCACCAGGAGCAAAGGAGGACTTATTTTATACTATTTATATAAAATTACCTGGAACAATCGAACTCTCTATAAGTATCCCTACTCTCTGTAATGTTAGCATGCCCAGGAGTCAACCCTGGGCCCCCAGAGGTTTTTTTTCTCCACACTGCGGAGTTTTTGGTTCCTCTCCTCTGTTGTTGTCTGGCTTCATTAATTTGTATTGATTTCTTCAATTTTCTGTGTAAAGCGCTTTGAGGCACGCTGTTGCAAAAGGCGCTATATAAAAATAAATTGAATTGAATTGAATTGATGATGAGGTGATGGGTAGGTATGGTGTCAAGGAGAGGAATGCGGAAGGGCAAATGGTGATAGATTTTACAAAAGGATGGAAATGGCAGTGGTGAATACATATTTTGAGAAGAGAGAGGAGCATTGGGTGACCTATAAGTGTGGGGGAAGGTGCACACAGGCAGACTATGTTCTATGCAGAAGATGCAACTTGAAGGTGGTGACAAGGGACAGCATAGCTAGACAGCATCGTAAGGTAGTCTGTAAAATTACCTTGGAGGTCAGGAAGAGAAAGAGGGGGAGGACTAAATCAAGGATCAAATGGTGAAAACTGAAAGAGGAAGCCCTTTGTGTGAAATTCAAGGAGGAGATGAGCCAGATGCTAGGTGGACACAAAGAGGTGCTAGATGACTGGGCAACTACTGCAGAAGTGGTGAGTGAGATGACTAGGAAGATATTAGTCATGACATCTGAACAGAGAAAGGGAGACAGGGACTTGGTGGTAGAATGAGGAAGTCCAGGAAAGCATAAAGGAAAAGAGGCAGGCAAAAAAGAACTGGGATAATAGGAGAGATGAGATCAGGAGGACAAGGAGACATGGAACAAGGCAAAGAGAGAGGGGGGCGAAGGCTAAGGAAAAGGCATATAATGAGTTGTATGAGAAGCTGAACACTAAAGGAGGAGAAAAAGTATTGATTGGCCAGACAAAGGGATCGACCTGGAAAGGCTGTGCTACAGGTCAGGATGATAAAGGATGCAGAAGGGAAGGTGTTAAGTGAGTAGAGTGTGTTGAGAAAGTGGAAAGAGTACTTTGAGGAGCTGATGAATGAAGAAAATGGTAGAGAGTGTAGGTTAGATGAGGTGGAGACTGAATCAGAAAGTGAGGTGGATTACTAAGGATGAAGTGCGAACAGCTATGAAAAGGATGAAAAATGGAAAGGCAGTTGGCCCAGATGATATACTAGTGGAGGTATGGAAATGTTTAGGAGAGACGACAGTGGAGTGGTTAACAACATTTGGAAAAGTGAGAGGATGCCTGATGAGTAGAGAAAAAAAGTGTACTGATTCTGATATTCAAGAAAAAGGGAGATGCACAGAGGTGTAGCAACTACAGAGACATAAAGTTGATCAGTCATACCATGAAACTATGGGAAAGAGTAGTGGAAGCTAGGTTGAGACATGAGGTGACGATCAGTAGCAAAAATATGGATTCATGCCAAGAAAAATGTAGCAAATAGTCAGGCTGAGGCGAGGTCCAATTGCAGAAAAGGAAGTTTTATTCCAAAACCAAAACACAAAGCAGGGTAAACCAAAAACAAGGAACAGTGGACAGCGCATTAACCAGAAACTAAAGATACTTTGGGGAGTGTTTACACCAAGCACTATGACACTTCAAAACCATACCATGCAACAGACCTACAATAACCAGCAAAGACTCAAACAGGAGGGAAACTTAAGTAGAACACAGGCAAACGAGACACAGATAGGAGGCACTAATAATTAATTACATTGAATCATTGACATGAAACACAAGGAGGGGTGACACCTAGGGGACATGAGGAGGCATGACAGGGTAGGGCATGACAAAAAAGTACCACAGATGCTATGTTTGATTTGAGAAAGTTGATGGAGAAGTACAGAGAAGGTCAGAAGGAGTTGAACTGTGTGTTTCTGAATTTAGAAAAAGCATATAACAGAATGGCAAGAGAGGAGCTGTGGTACTGTACGAGAAAGTTGGGAGTAGCGGAAAAGTATGTGAGGGTGATACAGGACATGTATGAGAACAGCATGACAGCAATGAGGTGTGCGGTAGGAATGACGGACTAGTTCAAGGTGGAGGTGGGATTGCATCAAGGATCGGCTCTCAGCCCCTTCTTATTTGCAATGATGATGGACAAGTTGACGGATGAGGTCAGACAGGAGTCTCCATGGACTATGATGTTTGCAGACGATATAGTGATCTGTAGCTAAAGTAGGGAACAGGTGAAAATGAACCTGGAGAGAAGAGGCATGTTAGTCAGTAGGAGAACGACAGAATACGTGTGTAAATGAGAGAGAGGGTGGTGGAATGGTGCAGTTGCAAGCAACATAGGCAGCGAAGGTGAATGAGTTTAAATACTTAGGATCAGCCGTTCAAAGTAATGGGGAGTGTAGTAGAGAAGTAAAAAAGAGAGTACAGGCAGAATGAAGTGGGTGGAGAAGAGTGTCAGGAGTGATCTGCAATTTCATTGGGAGTGACGAGATTTGACAGACGAGCATATTAGGGGGACAGCACAGGTAGGACGGTTTGGAGACAAAGTGAGACAGGTGAGACTTAGATGGTTTGGACACATGCAGAGGAGGAATACAGAGTATATAGGGAAAAGAATGTTGAGGATGGAGCTACCAGACAGGAGGAGAAGAGGAAGGCTAAAGAGGAGGTTTATGGACTTAGTGAGGGAGGACATGAAAGAGGCTGGGGTGATACAGGAAGCTGCAGAAAACAGGTTGGCATGGAAAAGGATGATCCACTGTGGTGACCCCTAGAGGGAGCAGCCAAAAGAAGAAGGATAAGTATAGAAGTATGTGCAATCGTGGCTATACCAAGCATCTTAAACTGTTGTTTACGAAATAATTCAGAAAAGTCATGATTATGAAATCCATTGGAAGGATAACCACTTTGGTCAACTTTCAGTTGTTATAAAGTGCTATGTAAATAAATGTTAACAGATTGATTGACTGGATAAATATAATCCTGCGGTGGGTTGGTGCCCCACTCAGGGTGTCCACTGTCCTGCACCCTGTACTTCCTGTGGCGGGCTCCAGCCTTCCTGTGAACCTTAATTGGATAAGGCTTGGATAAGGCGGTATAGCGGATGGATAGATGGATGAATAAATATAATTAACTGAGACATCTTGATAAATGGCGCAGCCTGCTTACGAATAATTTCGAACAAAAAGTATTCACTTCTAAAATAAAATCGATAACGGCGATATATAATCGACGTACAATACTATTAAATTGTGTGTACTACATACATGAACTTGCCTAAATCACAAGTTGCACAATGTTCAACTACGGAACTTATTCCTGTAACAACTTCCTTGTTGGCGCGCGGGCGGGGGGGGCTTTGATCGACAATTTAAAGGGGAGCACAGGGCAGGGCGGTTATGGTTCCTTATCTTTCCCTAAAAGAGGAGGAAATTCCTTGATTTCATTGGCTACTGAAGAGCCACGGAGCTCTGTGGTCGTCACGTTCTTCAGCCATGCCATGAGTACAGGAAGTGTCCTTTTATGGAATGGGGAGCAATTTAGGAAACACACATCAACATCCGGTTGGGTTGGGTGTGTGATCGACAGGGTTTTACTTTTTGAAAGTATTGCATTTTTATCTTTTTGGTATTAAGACGTTATAGCATAGTACAGATCAACGTGTTGTTATACACACAGACAGTAAAGAGGTGAGTTTTTTTTTCTTCTGACTTTGAAATAGGTTGCTGTTGACTTTACATAAGGCATAATTTGAACAACTGCATAGATGTACTCAGCTAAATAATAATAAGGATTTGTTTGATTATTTGATGTGTGCACCGTGTCTAACTACAGTTTTGGTTTCCATGCAGAAAATGTCGAAATCCTTGAAAAAAATCGTAGAGGAGAGCAGAGAAAAGAATTTGCCCGAAGTTGATATGTGCGATCGTGGCATATCAAACTTGTTGGATATACCTGGTTTATGTGAGTGTCTAGAGTGCACATCATCTATGCTTTTGTCTAGGTTTCGACCATCTATAAGGTATAAGTAAATCGATAATTGTCAGTACTTTCTATGCACGATGCCACAGTTTTAAACTCGTTGTAGCCCAGGAAACATCACATCATTCAAGTAAAAAATACATTTTAAAATACTTTGAATAATTAACTTTATGTTGTATGTTAATATTATGTAACGGTTCGTTCAATTTTGCTTTCCAGTCACCCTCGCTAACATTACCCAGCTGGTACTGAGCCACAACAAACTGTCAAGTAAGTCAACAAATATTCGTCTCCTTTCTCCACCTGCTGCACTGTTAACTTAAGGCCTGGCTAATCACAGGGATTTTTTATGGGCGTTGACACTTTTTGACACTTTTTTAGTCAATATAATCTACTGGTCACAATAAAAGCTTTAATTCAAATGGCAAGTAGGAATGTGGCATCACAGAACATGTATAACAACAGCAGTTTGTGTTTTTGATTAGGAGAGTATACACGAGTTAAAGTCCATGTGTTGTTCATTTTCACTGTCCAAATATATGACTTTTAGACACTGGCTGAGTGCTTATTCTAGCAACTGTAATATTGACATTAGCCGCTAGAGGGCAGATGTTGCGCAAGTAGGAGCTCGGTGGGGCAATGGATCATTTACTGCATATGCTTGTGAAGTATCAGTAACCAACACTAAGAATGGAACCAGTGCATTTTTAAGGACAAAGAGAAAGTCCATCACCACTTTTCCCTCTTTCTGAGAGTGAAGGCATTTTTACATTTTCTAAATCTGCAGTACATTGCATTCCTCTTGCATGAATAAAGCTTTCCTGTTGTAGGAAAGTGTGTGTGCATGCTTGGTCATTATTGAGCTCCAGCTTTGTGGTCACCTCTTCTATTTCATTGATTGTTGGCGTCTCTCGGCCTGAACCAGCGTAACAGTTTAATCTGTGACTTCAGAGAGTCATGCCGAACATTTTTAAGATCCCTTCCTCTCATTTTTTGAGATGGTGATGGATTGACAGTCAGGGAGCCACACCTCCCAATTCCACCTGTTTTGGTCTGATTTCTTTCACTCTCCCTCTCTTCTTCATTTTGTTAATGGTGATGGATTGACAAGCCAGGGAACCACACCTCCTAATTCTACTCTGCTTCTGCTCTGTATTCTTAAGCAGACGTGTCTCAACGATCCAGCGATGTCTCATTGCTTAATGGAATAATTGACATTCCCAGTGCAATCGCATATTTGTTGGTTTAGAAGAAATTTTACTTCAGACTGTCAAATGTGCCCTTTTCAGCTAACTGAGCCCAAGTGTTCCTGATAATCTATTGATTTTTCTCTTTTCCCCTTAAATAGTAGGTACGTTTACTATTAATCAGGTAGTTTTTGTGCCTTCTTCCTCCTATTATATCCAGAGAAAAGTGTGTTTCTGATAAGATACCATTTTATTCTGTCATCTTTTTGCCTTTGTGATAGTGTGTCTTCCTTTTAAATGGAAGAACCAGAGAAAACTGTTGGAGCATTAACTTTTTTGTAATGTATATGTCTTTTCCTTTCTTACCAAAGATTCCATTAGAGGAGAGTAATGCCATTTTGTCCTGTTCAGTAGCTCTTCGTTCTTATTCACTTCTGCCTTCGTACCTGCTGCAAGCATTCAGCTTGCCAGCTGTAGCCAAGAACCACAAAAGACATTTTAGGCACTGTTCTGTAACTGGCGTGATGTCACTGGACCAGAAAACACATGTAAGAGCATTATCAGTGTTCAGCCCTCACACTGACCCCCCTCCTACATCTGACCGTGCACATGTATGTCAAAAACACGGTCTTGCACATGTATGCTCGTTTTGGTTTGTAACTACGGAGACATATGCGCAGAGCGATGCATACGCACGTGTAGAAACCCCAGACTATAGTTTTGAGCAGTAGCTGCCTAACTTTTTGCTCTTGAAAGCTAGTACCCATGTATAAGGTGCGGGGGGAGGGGGTGAGGGGGAGGTGTATCGATGGTAAAACAAGCAATTGAGCAGTGTTTGTTTTGCATGCATGGCTGAGTCTTTCGGCTGTGGAACAAGGGCAGGAAATGGATCGATACGGAGCTGCAATGAAGGTAGGGTGAGCTGGTGTAAGGAGAGGGGCGGCAGCTCTTATGAAGTCGGGTCAGAGCCCTTCACAGATGTACAGATATTAACACGTGCATTTTACACATCCCTCCTCGATTCAGACGACTCGTCACGGCGGCCTGTCTTCAGCCTGTGCTAGACATGTCAAGCTGATCGAGGCACATTGGACTCTATATAGTCAATAAGAATCAATTACAATCTGATTTTGACCATTTCTTTTCAGCCCAATTGAGCCCACTTATGAGCACTGCCTTAGGGGTACTATAAACACACACACCCCACTTGTGGCATACAGGCATATTTTTAAAAAGTTAATGGTCTAATTAAATGTTTACAGTGTGGAACTAAAAGGATGATAGAATAGGCATAAAATTAAATGACTAAAACCATTATAGATGCGCCTGCTATGCTCAGTATGATACCGGTTGTCCTGTGATTGCTGAAGACAGATCGCCATGCAGGATGAACACTTTCTGTTCCAGAACATCACCTTACCCAGCAAATCATCATCTACTTCATTCCAGCCCTAAATTTATTTATTTTATTTAGAGTCCTAAATTTATAAAAATGTACTTTTATTTTGCATGCTTATTAATTTTACAGTCTTCACTAAACGTACAAGTATAAATTCACTTGTATTTGTATTCCGTATTTCTCCTAATTAACGCGCCTGCTCTGATAGATGCGCCCCGACCCGATAATACAGTACGAGACGCGGCAAAGTGCACCCCTTCTACGCGATTTAAGCGGTGACATAGAAACACGGTCAATGTGTAGAAGTGTGGGTTTGCAGAGAATGAATGTGTAAATGCATTATGAATTATATGCATTTAATACAAGTAAAGATCATTTAATTAACAAAAAATGCTACATTATTTGGACAGAATCCGCTTCTGAATCCCAAATTGATTGTATTTGAGTACAATAAGGTCTTCATATGCCTAACGGAAACTCTGATAATGACTGAATTTTATTTGTTTGTATAAGTCGAGAACGTAGAAGAATGTTAGGCTTTTTAGTAACAACTTGTTTTTAAATGTTTTTAAAAAACATAAACTTCTCATTTTAAATGTTTTATAAACTTCATAATTTGCACATTTTGGCCTCAAATAGACGCGCCCTACACATAACATAATGCGCCCCTGCGCGTTAGTTTGGGGAATTGCGGTATATAACTTCATTGACATTTGGATGCAAATGACTCATAAGTACAAGGCTAAAGTAAATGAAACCCAGGCTATTTTCTTAATGCGAAACTGTTCAGTTGTTGACTGTATCCTGCATAAACATGATTGGTTTTGCCACATTTAGCATACAGTGCAGCATAGCAACTGACAAATAGAAGGATGCTTCTGCATATCGCAGCCTTGTGAGTTTATTATTGTGTTACTGTGATGGACCAGTTTGCTTCAGTTACAACTGTCTGCTAACCAATACTGTGATACAAACTGCACTGTACACCAACAATGTATGTGTTTGTGCATTCCTCTTAAACAAAGAAGGAAAGATGGCCCTCATCAGGAGATTCCCAGTGTCTGTTATATCTGGGGGTGTCACACATTAGGGAGCTGTCAGAGACATCGGATTGTCAGCCAAGCCATACGCATAATGATTGGATTTTGCTGTATGTAAATTTTTCACAGTTACTCTTGGTCTCCTAAAATGGTGTAGAAAAAGTTGTAATTCCCACGTTTCACATAATATAGACGTATATACTGTTGAAGTAAAATTGACGGTTTGTTCTTTTATCTCTCTGCCATTGTTTTGTATTCAACGTACAGAACGATGGAGCCAAAACACTGTTACTGTCCAAAAACGTGAAGGCTGGGCTGTCTGCTGTGAGCTGTGAAATGAGGCTGGATTAAGTAAAGCCAGCTTCACCGCATGCAGAGCCATGCTTTGAATGCTGACGTATAGACAATGCACAGATATACAGCGAATAACGGTTGCGCTTCTGTGTCTGGGAGGACGGCGGCTGAGATGGTACCAGAATACATGCCGAGCCTCCCAGTATAGTGTCTTGGCTGCCCTTTGCAGTGCTGTTCCATCTGACAGCCGCTCGGCTGTGCCGCTTTCGTGCGGTGTCTGTGCAGAACTCACCGATTCAAACGGGCTCATCGATCCCACCTTCATTGGCTGTAGGCCTCGTTATCGCCATCGATCTCTGGTCGGCTCTCAGCATCGACACCGGGTTTGGCGTGGGTGTGGGGTGGCGGGGGCAGTAAGAGGAACCGATCCATTGTGGAAAACGTTTCCATCATTAAAACGTCAAAGGCACGGCCAGAGGACGGTCTGGGATAGAGCCATCAAACGTGGCCTGTTTCCTTCCCTTCTGTGTGGAGCTTGGAGAGTTGAGCCGGGTACACTCATGGGGACAGTCAGAGACAAAGGCAGGCCGCGCTTCCACGCTCAGAGATGAGCAGCTGTGGGACACCCCGGAGCCGAGCCATGAACGCACGCACGCACGCACGCACACGTGCGTGTGCATGCATGCAGTCGTGAGGCTCTGTATATGATTCTGCTAAATATCTGTGGGCTGTTAAACATATGGTGTCTGTGTTTTACCTCATAAAAAATTTCACTTACTTTAACACGCTTGATGGCTGTCATGGCTATTTAAATAACATTACACTAAATAAAATTACATATTAAAATCATTGTTTGGAACTTCAGTATCAGAAGTTAAGATTCTCATGACAGAAGCAGAATTTATGGCTGCATCAGTGTGCGTTCCTGGTTTTGTAATTTTAGCATTACATTGGTTATTCAGGTACTGCCTAATATGTTTAGTTTGTTTCAGTCCTCCCTTTGTACTTTTGAGGGGTTTTGTGTGTCCTGTCTGTGCACGCATGTGTTCACTACAGGTGTTCTGCTTTCTTGCTATTGACATGTATGTCAGGTAAACTCCATATTGCCTCTAGTCTGTCAGTGTGTTTGCCATGCATAGAGGAAGCGCTCCATCCAGTTAAAGGAAGACAGATATTTATGTTTCAGGATGTCTGTCCACCTTTACTGCCATCAGTCAAAGCGAGTTTAAGATCAGTGAATGCACCATGACATGTCCTCTATCAACTGCACATTTGAGTCTGATTAGTTAGGAGCCCATATGGGATAGAAGTTAGTCATAGAAAACTGCCAGAACAAGAACTAGAGGAAGATTCTTTTGGATATATGCTCTTGTTGAGAGCATATATCCAAAAGAATATTGGTTTACCAGTAACTCACCTATGTTTCTCTCACTGGCAAAGTGCTGATATCAGGCATGGAGATCACCTGCTCTTTCCAATTCCATTTATGTAAATAAATAACAGTTTTGAATATTTCCCATTTTTTGGCTGTGATGTTTATTGAAGGAATTTATATGAAAAGCTCTGGCTGGGACTGCCTCACCAATGTTCACCCCAATGTCTTGAGATGCATTCAGGTCCACATCCTTAATCGATATGCTGCCTGCTTACATGCCAGTTTACTGAAAAGAAAGGATGAACATGTAAAAGCACGCACTCCATGTTATTTATATTGTTTGTGTCTGTTGTCTCTGGCAGCCATTCCTCCCAACATCGCTGACTTGAAGAACCTGGAGGTCCTCAATATCTTCAACAACCAGGTTGAGGAGCTGCCCACCCAGCTCAGCAGTTTACAGAAACTGAAGCACCTCAACCTCGGGTGAGTTGTGCCTACCACAACAGTGTCTCTTCCTCACAGTTGCCTCCTCTCTCTACCCTGCTTCTCATCCTCCCTTCCTCAAAGCTGCTCTCCCTTTTTTGTTGTCATTCTCCTGTCCATCTCCTTCATGCCAGTGCAGCAGGGGGACGACCCTGCCCGCATTTGAACCCAAGTCCTCACAGCCCGCTCAAACTTACTAGACCAGAGGATTAGCCCCCTGACCTAAAGACCCCAGTCCCTCACTTGGGGGACTAATCAGACTCTTGTCCTGACTGCTAGAACATTTCTACTATAGTGCTTCACACTCTGCTACATCAGCTCCCCTCTTTGCATCGTCCTTCTCCTCAGCATTCCTCCTCTCTCCCCTCTGCTCCCATTGCTCCCCTTCTCACAGCTTCTCTCTCCTTTGTCGTGTCCTCCACACAGACATCCTTTTCATCTCCTCCTTGCTTGCTCCAGCGTACGCCCTGCCCACATGTCTTCAGTGTCTCCTCCCCTCCTTGCGTTGGTTTCTGATGTCACAGTTCTCCAGCCTGAGCACAGCTCCTCTCCCTCTGGGCTAAGCTAATCATTTTCTCTGACTTATCCATGCTGATCTAAGAGAGGGCTGTCTCACTTACCCCTCCCCCCCAGCATTTTGCCTCACTTTGTTGACCATGCGCAGGTCCCCTGTCGTTTCACTGTGCGTCTGTATTGTGTTTTGTCTTCCGACTTATCTGTGATGGAGACCAGTGTTATCACCGCTCAGGAAGCTGAATTGGGCTCTTTTACTCCTTTGCAGCTGTCTACACATCACTTACCTGGAATGAGTACAGTGCATGTAAGAAGGCGTGTATTGAGCTTCCTGTCTTGTTTTGTTATATATTTGCTCAATTCAACTTTCCTTCTTTTAGCTGAGTGTTATTCTAGACTTTTTATATTAATAGACTCAGGGTCAAAGGTGCTGGGTTAGAACATGTTTTTTTTTTTTTTTAGATTTATGGAAGATTCCTTAATCCATTGTTGTCCTTTATTCGTCCTCGACACAATACTACAGTTCACCCTTAAAAGGGTGAGGAGGTCCCTCAAAGTTGGAGGCACTGGAGGCAGAGAGAACGCCTTACAGCGCCGAGCAGGATTAACTAGATGAATAATCTCCCGTACCGTCGACATGCCATGTTTCTTATTGATTTCCTGTCAGGCGTTTCATTTCCAGCTGTCATCCCCAAGCATAAGCCCGGTCGCTGTATTCAGAGCCTCGCACCCAGCCAGGATCTGCACACCCGATCAGTTTCTGCACAGCCCGCCTCTCCTCCATAATTGCTTCTGTAAACAAACACGGGGAATCAATTTGTCTGCATTGCCACCCCACTAAAGAAGTTTGCGTGACTTTGTGTCTGATCTCTGCTGTGCGTGGGTGTTGAATAGAGGAACATAGCTGAGCACAGATGCCAAGGCTGGGGAGTTTGGCTGAAAAGGAGTGCTCTGAAAGCTGAGGGTTTAAAAGGGGATCTCGCCAGAGTTCGCTCCTGTATGCACTGAAATAATGCGATTAGCTTTTCTGTGTTTCTGGTGCTGCCGTGTGGATCAGGGTGTAAACTAGAAGCGTCACGCAACTTCAAGAAAACAGCTGTCTTTCAGAAGAAGGAAATTGTCAATATTTTAAATGACAAGAGCTGGCTGATGGATATAGGAGCCTTAAAAAATGATAAGACTAAAATGATAAGTACTGAGACAAAAACCGGCAGATTGTGGCCAGTTTAGGCTGTGCTCTGAAAGGGCCTTTGCTTCCTGCTCTGCTTTTCATAGCTGACATTTTCGTAGGACCTCCAGCGTCTCTGAGGCATTCTAATGCAGGCGGTGTGGAGACAGTATTGAAGCGTCAGCTTTGCAGAGCTGTCCATAGCCTCCTGTAGCTACCAGCAGTATAAAAATCAATTCCTGTGATTGTCTCACTTTTTTAATGGGGAAGGAAGCATTATATTCTGGAAATTTTATTGGATATTCCTTGGGATTTAACTGCTCTCTAATTGGGTTCAGCATTTTCCCATAGTTATCTATAGCGTAATTGTCTCTGTTTGTAGTATTTTATCACAAGTCACTTGCTGTTACAGTCTCATTTAGCTTGACTAATTTGACAGTGTTTTTTTTTTTTTTTACTTGACAGGATGAACAGACTGAGCTCCCTTCCACGTGGATTTGGCTCATTGCCTGCCTTGGAGGTCCTGGACCTCACCTACAACAATCTGAATGAGTCCTCCTTGCCTGGGAACTTTTTCTACCTTAGTCAGTACCATCTTTCACCCTTCACACAATAGCCTTGTCCTTCTCACTTTTAACATACTGTTGTTGTTTTTTACTTCATTTACTGCTTTATTCCCCTCTGTTTGTTCTTACCTTTTGTCTGTTAGTTACTCCTCTGTGTAGTTTACCTCTCTGTTGGGCAGCCCCTTTGTGCTTCTTTCTTGATTGGCCACTCCCACCTTTCCCTACTACTCCCAGTTGATTGGCCACTCCCACCTTTCCCTACTACTCCCAGTTGATTGGCCACTCCCACCTTTCCCTACTACTCCCAGTTGATTGGGCACTCCCACCTTTCCCTACTACTCCCAGTTGGTTGGCCACTCCCACCTTTCCCTACTACTCCCAGTTGATTGGCCACTCCCACCTTTCCCTACTTCTCCCAGTTGATTGGCCACTCCCACCTTTATGTTCCTTCTCTCTGTTGACTGGCCTTTCCCACCTTTGTGGTGCTCCTTCTGTGGACTTGCCGCTCCCACTTTTCTGGTGTTTCTTGTTCTGATTGGCCAATCCCACCTTTGCGCTGCTTCTCTCTGTTGGTTATACATGTCTCGTAACTTGTACACCTAAATGCAAGATCTTTGGCCTGTCTGTTTCCTGTATTATCCTGTGAATTAACACCCCTCACTGCTCTTATCTCTATGTGTATCAACCAAGAAACTGCAGTGCCAATAATATTTTTTTTATTAATCATTGCTCCGATTAGCCTAATAAACTTTCCATCCTTTTTTACCCCTTTCTCTTGTCATTTGAAAACTGATTGGGAGAGGATGGAAAGTACTTCCAGTAACTTTTTACTTCCTTGTTCATATGTCCATGTTGTTCTCATGTACATTTATCTCCACTCTGTACATGTTAGCATGAACTCCATTTTCACATCTATGTTTAAATGTAAGCACTCACCTGAACTTCCCACATCCATGATTTTGGCACCGTGGCGAAAAGTACGGTCGAGGGTATGCTCCTCACCTGTTCCTTGCTTGTCACCTACCACTCAGATAGCGGCTGACTGTTGGTCATCCGTCAAGTTGACCAGCATTATCGACCCGGTCCCCGTTAACTCCGTCCCAGACGCCGTCCCGCCTCTTCATGCGCCTCTCTTTAATTTGCAGCCACCCTCCGTGCACTCTATCTCAGTGACAACGACTTTGAGATCCTGCCCCCAGACATCGGCAAACTGGCTAAGCTGCAGATTGTAAGTCATTTATCTAAATTCTTCTCGAGATCAATTCATCCTTCTCTGTCTCATCGTCTGCAGACTTTCCCTCTCGGTCCCGGCACCACGCGTGGGATTGTGGGTGCGTGCATGCGAACGTGTGTATTTAGAGGTTTCCCTGCGACCTCACCAAGGAGCTGCGGACAGATGTGGGAGAAGCAAGTGTTTGGAAATTAAAGTTATGCTTTACATAAGGGCATGCATGTGAGCATGAGTGTGTTTATGCGTGTTGGGCATCACAAGATCGTGTCACACCTTTTCTGGTTAGATGTCGCTACTGTCACAACCTTGAAGGGATTGAAGGTGTGATGATTTTTAATTTTTTTTGTAAAATGTACATGTGTGTAAAGTGAAGTGCTGTGAATGTGGACCTGCAGGTGCTCAGAGCTCTCACTGTGTGCCTCTGCCCCGCAGCTCAGCCTGAGGGACAACGATCTCATATCCCTGCCCAAGGAGATCGGGGACCTGTCCCAGCTGAAGGAGCTGCACATCCAGGGCAACCGCCTCACCGTGCTGCCCCCAGAGCTGGGTACGTCATGCCCTTCTGTACTTGCACACACTGGTGTACACTCTAATACACAGACTCACTCGTAGTGGACATGCAGACACCACTGGGCTGAAAAATGATGAGAGTTAGGCCAGCAGTATTGTTGGTTTGATGTGACAGCAAGGCGTTGGTGACCTTGTGTGTTGTTATGTGGCAGTTTTTAGAAAGTGCAGTGCTGGTCCTTGTGCTCAGGGTTGACTGTTCACCATGATTGTGTCTGGGGGTGTCCACAGGTTGCACTCAGACAGCTGTGATGTTCAGTGTAGGCTCTCCAGGCTCCCACCAGCAGTCTCCTCAGCCTTGTATCACACCAGCCAGTGCCTGATGTTGCCGGGGGGGGGGCTCACATCGCCTACCTGCTTATTTCACGCTTGTCTGTTTGACAATACCTAACTAGCACTGAAGTTCCTTAGTGAACACCTGCCTGCCTGTTCACAAAGCTACAGGTATTCAAAACCTCTGCCATTCTGATATGGTTGTTACTGGTAAGGAATGGCTCAGTTCCTGCCGCTGAGACGGAGGACTGAAGGATGACTGTGCATGGAAGACTTTTTAAAGTGCTGTTTGAACGTCAATGCTTCTTAGCTATTGCTGTGCATTGGTCAGAACCCTGAGCCCCAATGCCTAGTCTCTCTTCCCTAGCAGCTGCTGACATTTCGCCAACACAAAGGTGTTTTAAAGGCTAATAAACAGCTTCCTGAGTGGTGCGGACAGAACTGAGACAGACTGACACGCAGTATTGCAGTATGGAGCAGATTGGTGGACTGCTGGGGGAGACTGGAGGCTAAAGACAGAGGGGGTGGGTCTTGAGCATCTCAGGCTCAGCAGGCGGCTGTCCTGCCGAGGTCACAAGCTGAAGGGAGCAGCCAGTGGGCTGTGTCACTGCTTTTGTAAATGTTACCTAAAATGTTAGCTTTTTATAAGTCAAACTGCCTGTTAATTTTGTGCCGTTATTGTAGTTCATCCTTCCATTTTTCAAGAACAGCTTCTGCAGTGAGGGTTACAATGATTTCATGTCAGTTTGTAGATGCACAAAGGGCGAGGTTTCCTGGAAGGCAGCATTACCGGAGAGCTCAGCTCTGTTTCTCATATTTACTCTGTCTTGAGTTAAGAGCAATTTAACGTCTGCAGTCCAAAGCTGTGTGCTTCAGGTATAGTGCAGAGTGTGGAGTATCAGGGGAAACTTGCACAAACACAGCGGGCCAGCGGCTGTCTGCTTTGTTAACGCATGTTAATTATGGCAGATTACAGGTAGAGTAGCTATGAAGCTAAAGGGAAAGTCAAATATAAGCAAGCGGGGGGGGTGAGTGACATATATTATAAGTGAAGCGATGGACAGGGCTGTTAGCAGGCATGTGACAAACTTGCCGTGCGTGACCCCCCCACCACTCTCTCTTCCTCGTCCGCTCTGCCGGGCTTGATGAGTACTACCTTGGGACCTTCTCCTTGCACGTTGGTCAGGCTGCGTACCATTTTGGGCCAGTATCTTGCCTTAATTTATTTCTTTTCCTTTTTTTGGAATTCTTGTAGCTACTTATGACTTTAGAACTTAATTTAGTCCTCTGTTAAGACCACACACTTTAACTCCCTCCTCGCTGCAGCACTACGGAGTCTTATTATAGCGTCAGCATTGTTTCAGATTAATAAAGACAAAGTGCACGAGTGCTCTCGAGATGAACTAATTATGTGAAGTTTTGTTGCTTAACTATTATCGTTTTGTTGACACGCTGAGAATGCGTGTGCCGAGGTTGGCAGTAGAGCTGTGCACCATATACTTTTTATCTCTTTTTGCCATGCATTGTTCTAATTGAACTTTCATTAATGTTAAAAATAAAGTTTTCCCACTGAACTCTTCAAACCTGAAATTTATTCAGATAAATAAGTATACTTGAGTGAATTTAAACTTGGAGTGGCAGTTAAACAGACTACATCGGTGGACTCATTTGCTATTTGCAAGGCATGCCGTTATCCACTGGTTTAATTTAGCTTCCTTCTGACGTGTTTTTCAACACTCACTAATCAGAAACAATTTAATTAGCCCCTTGTGTGCCTGCGTCTGCCGTGTTAGCACTGTGACCCACGCCTCAGCGTTGTCAGAAACTTTGTTCTCACTGTGGCCCCTCCCTCATTCTTCCTTTCTGGTTTTTTTCCCTCTCCCACTGCTGATCTTGCCTGTTCCCCCACTCTGCCCATCCCTTCTTGCGTTTGTCTTTCCTCTGTTCTGTCCTTTGGTTGGTATCATATTTGCCCTCTGGAATCTCTCTTCTTCTGCTTCACCTAATCTCCCTCCCTCCCTCCCTGCTCTTTTCCTTTCCTCCTTCCCAATCCTTGACTTTCTTTTCCTGCCCTCACATCTGTCATTCTCTTCCTCTTTCCGTTTCTTCCCCACTTTTTCCCCTTTTCTTTGTTGTGTTCTGTCCTTGCCTTTCTCATGTCCTCACTTTTTCCCTCTTCTCATTCTTACCTTTACCCCCACCTTGATTCCTGTTTGCGCCCTCCCACTCATGCATTGTCCTTCCTTTTACCCTCATCCCCTCCCACCTGCTTTGGTTTTTCTGCTTATCCATGTGTCACTTTCCTCCCTTACTCCTTTTGCTTGTTTATACCCCCTCTCAGGTAATCTGGACCTCACCGGCCCCAAGCAGGTCTTCAAGGCGGAGAACAACCCATGGGTTACCCCCATTATGGACCAGTTTCAGCTCGGCATCTCCCATGTTTTTGAATACGTCCGCTCCGAGACCTACAAATAGTGAGCAGTCAACGCCGTGAGCTGTGTGCTTGTATACTGGGCTTAGGGGTGAGGGGGGTCCTGTGTTCAAACAAGTAGTTCACTAACTTGAACAGGAATTCTAGATCTCACTCCGGGGGCACTGGGTGAGTGATAAAGAGTGCACTTTCACTCTACACCACAGTTTCAGGTCAATAAGAGGTGAATGCCTTCTGCTTCTTTTATAGCTGGTGCTGTAACTGCACATCTCCAGTGATGCACTGTCTTGTACAAATGGTCACACAACTCACAAACTAAATCAAGGAGCCAACTGGGCTGAAGAAAGCATGCTTCCTGTACGGGGCTCCTTCTTCACGCTTCAGCTCCACGTGGCTTGTCTAGCAGAACACACCTCTCCTCTCCCAGAGCCCAGAGGCCTGGTGCTGTATACAGAGAAAAGACAGCTTCTTAAACATTCTCTGCATTTGTATTTCCTAGTCTTTTAATGGAGGGTCTGTGGGCTGTTTACCTGTAAACATGCATAGCATCTGTATGCTGCATAATTACATAAACCTTTTCTGGCTGTCAGAAATTTGAAACTGGTAGTCAGGGACTGCAGTGTGAGTACACACGTGTTTCCATGGCATTGATCGGACGGTGTGTGTGTGTGTGTGTGTGTGTGTGTGTGTGTGTGTGTGTGTGTGTGTTGTCATCCATTTTTCTTTGTATTGGAGCAAACGTGTCCTTCCCCAGGTTGGCTTCACGGCCAGCCTCTCTTTGATTGATGGTGTGTTGTTGGTCTTGTACTTGTCATCATCACAGTTTTGCATGCTTATGTTTTTATTCAAGCTCTTTATCCAGTCGTTGGTGAAGTTTGCGTGCAGAGTGTGTGTGTGTGTTTGTGTGTGTGTGTGTGTGTGTGTGTGTGTGTGTGTGTGTGTGTGTGTGTGTGTAAAAGAAACAGAAATAAAAGAAAAGCAATTTCCCCACATGTTCACAGAATGTAAAGGTTGCACTTTTTCTGTGTTTGACAGTTGCTTGCTGATGCAGCTCAACCCTCTGACACATGCGAGGCCTTCAGATGTTTAGTCAATGCTGTCTGCATCAGTGATTATTTTAATAACAGATTGTCATCAGTGGCGAAATGCGCTGATTTATTGCATGTTCTCTGTTCTTTAATTTATAGGAACCTAAGCCTATATTTTTGAGCTTTTTTTTTTTGTTGTCCATATTGTTCATCGATACTTTGATATTTCAATATGCCATTCATCTGATAAAGCTACCAAGCACTTTACTGTGAATTGGATTTTGTGTGCCTCAGTGTGCATCACTCAGCTTTGTCAGGGGCCACATCCGTGAGCCTGATCTTGTGAAGATCCCACTTACAGAGCTATAGGTCAGTATAAATTTTTTTCCACTTGGCAGGACTTGCTGTGAACTATAGGGCGTGTGTATCTGTACACACACACACGTGTATGTATGTGCATCTCCAGTCTGTGTCTTCCTGACAGGTTGGCCGCATTAGTCATGTTTTACCTGCCTTTTAGCCACATTTCCTCACAAGGCTCCACGTTATCCGTTGCTGTTTGAAAGAGAAGATGATCTTTACTCTGTACTCCTCGGCCTGCTGTTTCTTTTCCTTTGGCGTGCCAAGCTCCAGAGAGGCCTCCCAAAGTGCAGGGAAAGCCCTGTTTATTAGTGTTTCTCTCATCTCTAATAAAGAACTGAGACCAAGAATGTCATATCATCCTTAGGGCATGTGGCCTTTGATTACGTTTTTGACGTGCACAGTAGAGCGTAAGTGGTGAGCTTTGGTGTGGACACTTTCTGACCCTATGACCTTGTATGGAGGAGAATGTGGTCCACACCAGCCTGCAGTGTGGCGGCGCACAGGAAGAATGTTTGAATTCACAGTTACAGAATCATGAAATGACTCCATTTCAGTATCTTGTGATTCATACGTTACATGAAGTATTTCAGAAGGTGTATGAATTTTCCTTTATGTTACCAGTAAAACGGCTGAAGATGTTGTTCTGCAGTATTCTTGCCTTATACAACGACACATTTTGTAACCAATCGTAGAGCAGAACGGCCCCAGAGATGGCAGTGTCCTCAGTAGTGCTTTCAGAGCTGTGCTTGTGCCAAGCTCGTGATATGAGCATATGAACAGTGTGAACTGGGCCTGTGTGAGCCTTTGGGGTCCAGCCCAGTTCCAGCTCAGTGCAGTGCTGTTCTCCATGCTTCAGAGCAGCGCCTCCTTAGTGCTGCTTCATGGGGGACAGTTGGAGGCGCAGGGCTGAAGGACTGTCAAACCGAAGGGTTCTTGTTCAGGCATCGGGAAGGGACATACCTGACGTGAAGTGCTCCATCATAGCACCCGGCTATGTAAATGTGTCAGAGATGATTTTGATGGATAGAGACATCCTTGAAAATTTCAAAAGCAATGTTATGTAAAATAAAAATGGCCAATGTGAAAGGTTAAGGCATTGAACACAAAAGTAGAACGTACAGTACGACCATCAACTTGACTAACTGTCACAAGGGGAGGAAAATAAGAACTGAAACATGAATTAAGATAATAGTGGTAAATAATGATGAGTTCAGTATCATCATTACCACCACTGCCATCATCATCATCATCACCAGCACCAACAATAGTAGGCACACCAGAAAGCATACTGGTTAAGGACACCAGTTTGTAACCTGACTATTACCAGCTGCCAGGAGGGGGTCTGAATATAGTGACCCTTAATGACTTCAGCTGTGTAAGTAACTAAAATTATACATAACTATTGGTTAAAGTATCACTTAAGCAGTATAACAATAACAATACTGTCTGTAGGCGCAGGCACAGAGCCGCTCGACTATGGTGAAGAAAGGCTGAGCCAAACAGTTGCCACATTACCTGTATACATTAAAACTATATGAAATGTTGGTAAAGTGGAAACCTGTTAAGATCGTGGCCATTCATATGAGTAACAGGGACAGATTTAGCTCGTCTCCTCCAGGTCTTCAGATGTGTAGGTGATCCTCGGCGCCTCTCATGAGGGCTTTATACCGGTCATGGAAAATAAGGGGGAAAAACAGAAATGAATAATTAAAAATTTAAATAAACACTTTTTTCCTTTCTCACATTACTACTTCTATTGCTCTAAGCCATTTAGCGTGTGAGCGTTAAAAGCAAATTAAAGTTTAATGAAGCACGGTTGAGTTAGGAAAGCGACAAGGCGCTGATGTAGATTTGCATGTGTTGATGGCAGCCCGAGCTCGCGGAGCTGCTCCCCTCCTGCACAGAGCAGGGGAGGGGCTGCCATACATGAATATTAACCAGTCGCTCCGTTCCCACTCCAGCATGTTTCAGCGCCCTTGCCAAGTGTTCAGGCTGATTCAGGTTGATTTGAGCACCGCTGTAATGCTGCACGAATCACTGGCAGCGTTGGGTGAGGATCTTTACGGCACACTGGCGTGTGTGCGCGTGTGCGTGCGTACATCCGTGCACGTTTTGTTGTCTTTTCTGGAGCTTACTGATTGTACACAGTTGCGGTGCTGTTTTAATCAAAGTCCAAAGTAAACTGGCTGTTTTCACGGAAAAGCTCTGGCACATTATCCGGAGTAATTTAGCTAGTTGTGAAACTTGTGATTGTGTTGTGTGACAAACAGCTGGCTGTTTGTCAACTGAAACATGCAATTTCTTCCATTTACATGTATTATGTGCTTGTTTTTGTTAAATACGCACTAAATAAGCTAGGTTGTTTACTGACGTGCTGAATGCATAGTTTGTCTCCTCCGTGATTGCATGGTCCTTTGTGATCCTACATAGTTTTGGTGTGACCTGTGCATGCTGATCCTCTGATTGTGGATGCCGATTTTTGTTCTTTCCCACTGTTGGACAGCAACTAAGTGCCCCTATCCTTTTTTTTTTTTTGGCTGAGACGGCCATCAGTACAGGTCTGCCCCATAACCCACATGCTGTCCCACACACCCTCCAAAGCGGCTTCTCTGTTTCACAGTGACGCTGCCTGCTTGTGACAGCTGGTTTGGCCAGGCACATGTTTTGGCCTGTGTGAGTTACGCTAATTTTGGGTGACTGAAAGCTGAAGACAGAGGCACAGGCGTCTGCCTCGATGTTGTGGCTGTTGACACCATGCACTTTATTTACTTTTTACCCTGCTGCTGTTTTCAACAGCTGCACCACATGAACAGCACAGGGGCTTTAGGGCCGGAGACTTCAGCCTCTGTTGGCTTGTCTAATTATTAACCTGAGCCTGCATCATGAAAGTATGTTTCATTGTTTGCTTAAATCCTGAAGCAGGGCTGCAGTCAGGGTTGGGCCTAGTGGAGAGAACCAGTGTCCACGGGCGCTGGCAGGAGCAACTGGGCAGCCCTGGGGGTCAGGAGTGTCAATGGGAGGTATAAAAATCCAGGCTCAATCTGTTCTCATTAGCTCCGCCGTGGGACGACAGTATCCACGCGGCTCGTGCCGTGCCGAGGCCCGCCGATAGGATATCAATCAGTGACCTTATTAGGGGGCTCATTCGGAGACCACTGCATCACGAATGACAAAGATTTTCCCCAGCTCCATGCACTCACTCACTCTTAATTAAGACCAAAAAAAGGCAGCGTCTGTGGGTCTAACGACTGCCACTAACAAGGGGGCGTAATAGCAGGAGAAGCAAAACAAAGTGTTGCCTCTGCTCATTAGGCACATGAATATTTAACTGGCTGTCCATTTTATGAAGTAGCTGATATCTTCGCACTGGTTCTTAACGGTCGTGTGAGATTACACGAGCGCCTGGCTAATCTGCACGTTGGGCCCGGTGTGCGGTAATGCAGATGCTTTATTAATGGTTTTAACGTTCAGCCACGCTGGAATGCTGATAATGTCGGGTCCACTTGTGCATTCGACCTCAGTTGTGCCAGGAACGGTACAGAAAGAATTGGCCAATGGGGTCAGCAGAATGCTCCAATCAATTGACCTGAAGGTTGGCATGTGTCTTAAGTTGTGAGTATACGCTGATTTATCATGCGTTCTAATTATTGTCATTTAGTTTTATTGACTGTCTTCATTAGCTGCCCAGACCCCCTTTGCCCTTGTCAGTTTTGCTTTTTTTTGGCAGCAAGTTTGTGTCTGTGGACTTTCTGTGCTTTTTGATCAGACACCCGAGGTCGTAGAAATGCAGTGATTTATGGAGATCAGCGGTGTGTCGATACAGTCGCTGTCCTCCACTTCACGCAGCTTTCTAGAGTAGCGAAAGGGCAGCTTGGCTTTGTAGGTGGATGCAGGATATGCAAGTTTTTGAGTGAGGAAGTGCGTGTACGTGCGCGATGTTTCTGACAGCGTGAGAGGTGACCCAGCAGGGGGTACATTGGTCTGATGATCAGTCCCCATCTTTGTCAGCTGTGTAATGTCAGTATACTTCAGTGTGTGTGTGTGTGTGTGCGCGTGTACACTCTGAGCTCTCCGCAGAGTCATAACACACCTAGAACATGAATTCTTAGCACCTCCCCCATCCCCAGCAGGTCTCCCGAGCATCAGTCACGAGACTGAGAAAGACAAATTACCTATGACCATAAAATTTTAATAGTCCCAGTGGCTTAGTAATGTACAGTGCAACACAGTGTGTACAGACACCGTTATCTGCCTCCCCCCTGCCCTCAGGGTACTTACAGAGTGTCTGGTTTCACACTGTGCTTGGTTCCACTGTCACATATGTTGAAAAGTCCCTAACACACAAATTGTTTCACAAGGGTTTTGTGAAAATCGTGAAATCTTTGGGTGTAAAGTGAATCTGTTGAATACACCACAATATCAAAACTAATGTTATCAGTCCCAAGTGAATGCTACTCTTGACACCGCATTAATTTGACAAATGAGAAGAAATTTTTTTAAAGAAGTCTGAAATTTAAAATTAAAGGTAAGGGAGTTTTAAGCAGTTCCATTAAGTTAATTAAAGTGTCAGTAAATCCAAAGTAGTCTACATAGCTGTGTAACTGACATTATCATCCTTTTGACATTTTTAGAATTATTGAAGTTTATGATTTAAGAATTCCCAGTTAGCCTTTCAGTTGTAATACACGTTTCCACCTGTGCCACTAATACGGCTCGTATTGTAAATGTAGTTTGTCTGAGAAAATGACAAATATTTCTTGTTGTGTGCCTGATTCTACACTTGTCTGCACTACATTGTCGAACCTGCAATTCCAGCGTTAATGAGGCTTTCACACTTCTATGCACACGCATGCACTGACTTTGGGTTGCACACTGTCTAATAGACAAACAGCTGTTATTGAGATCAGATTCATTGGCTTTAGTTACAGGTAAACTTATTGCTTATTTTGACAGTATTTGTCTAACAATATCCATTTTATATGAACAATGCAACATTGGGGTAGTAACTGTGTTGATGGGTGTTGAATGTTTTCATGTGACTTTTCTGATTTTTCCCCTCTACATTATCGTTGTGTTTATGTTGGAGACAGGCAGACACTGGTAGTTGTGCAATTGTGACCTTATGGACTCCAGCATTCCATGTCTGATCTGGATTTTTCTTTATCCATTTGGTTTTCCAAGAGACTGTGTGTAGAGCTTAGTGTTCCCATCCAAGTGATAACCAGGCCCAGGCCTGTTTAGCTTCTAATACAAGGTAAGGCATTTGCAGCGTAGCCCACGTTAGGTAGTGTAGGGAGGTAACTGGTGGCAGGTCAGTGTTCAGGATGCCTTACTCACAGCACTGCTAAGTCAATGTGAATGGTTAGACATGTATACACAAAGGACTCTGTGTCCACTCCCTGGCCACATTGAGGTGACCTCTTTTTCTGAGATCTTAAGGGATGAGGGAAAAGAGGCTGGACTGTTCCCACATTCAGCTAGGAGGGGTTTTCACATCTGTAGTACTGCGTTCTCCTTTATATTTTTCTTTGAGTTTTTACAGTTTATCTGGGAAGTCTTCCCCCCCTGGAAAAACGCATTACATCACAGTGCCAGTGTGTGTTTGTGTGTATTGTTAAACAAAGAGCACGAGCAAAGCACACAATCAGCAAGTGCAGGATGTATTATGCAGCGTTACTCCCTGTGTGAAATACAGAAAAAGCATAAAACATTAAGGAAGGGGGACAGCCCAGAAGCATGGAACAAGATGTGCTGTGCTTACAAATGGTATGGAGCAGCAGGTCAGGGTGCAGCAGACTGACATCAGAGCTCACACCAGATATAGGAATAGCTTTGTAAGATTGACAGCATCACATGCGGATGAAGATTCCGACAGGATGTAACGGAAGTGGCAGGTCAGTACGCCTGCTGAGCTTCCTGGTACTGAAACTGAGCTGCCCCCCGTGCCGTTAAGGGGCCCTGTGTCCAAACAGACAGACTGTAATGTCATGTCATCAAAGATAATGAACGCTATAAGACCATCACTGTCTTAACTAATACATTCTGCAGTAATGTAATGATGAAAGTGAGTATGTCTGGCCCTGAAGCAGCCATTTTCTACCTCCTGTTCATTGTCTGTGATGCCGGATTGTTTATTTTCAGTTGGGATGAATTGGAACCGATACTGGGGGGGAAATTTTACAGACTCGAATGTGTTATGTCTTTAATACACAACTCCCTGCCTGCACGGTTCCCCAGGCCTTCAGTAGGGGGAGCATCCTGGGTTCCAGCATGCTGCACTGTTAATTTTACTAAACTGAGTTTTATTTTTTCTACTAAGCTGACTGTAAGACCAAATGATGGCCAGGTTATGTCACCACGGCCATTTGTAAAAGAAAGGCTAAGACATGACATGTATGACGTGTAACTCACACAAACACACATTGCCATAACTGGTAGTGTACTGCCTAATATATTACAAAATATACTTTGAAATGTGCCACAAAGGAAATTAAAAAAAATAATTTTGAGCTGCTCTGCTACATACTTCAGTTGTAGATTTTTTGTTTAATTTGAACACTTTATTGTATTCCCACATTTTCTCAACATGCTCAGTCATCACGTGTAGTTCAGGCATATTATAGCAGTTGCAGTAATGCTGTAGATATGTCTGACTGATTTTCAGTCCCGTGGGTTTTGCTGCCTGCAATACCTTAAGTCTTTGTGAGAGGTTTCTACAGGAGTCTTGCCTCTAGCTGGACTGCGTCGTACTCTTGGCTGGTTGCTAAAAGACCACGACTGCAGGACCCAGGGGGAATATTAGGCACCACACATCCAACCCGCCCACTCCCTTGATGAGGGGTGTCATCTCCACGCTTCATGGGCTCTGCTGGAGAAGGCAGTGAGACACCCTCACCCTCTTGTCTTCCCCAGTGGATAGAGGGGCACCTCAGGGAGGATGGTGCAGATGCCAGTCAGAGCAAGCAGAAACCAGGGAAGGAATGAGAACAGGATGGCACTGCCAGTCTCTGGTGATTCAGTCATATCCATCCTACCCCAAGAAGAGTAGAAACTTTTCACTTAAACTCTACAGCCTGTTTGCTGACTGAAGCCTGTGAAAGAGTACAATAAGTATGGAATGCAGTGAAAGCGCAGAAGAGAAGATGATGCCTGGAAGTGCAGATGGTGATAAGGTGCAGTAATATCAGCAAGCACAGGGTGAGGTGCAGAACATGCAAAGAACATGCAGCTCCACACGCACCATATGTAATGCTGACAAAGAAATGTTTCTAAATATGTGTTTGATACAGTGGTCTCATGACAGCACACAATAAGTAAGTGTGTGTGCAAGTGTGGATGCGTATGCATGTGTGTGTGAGTACTTCTGTGTTCATCTCAGAGTGTGCTTGTGTGACCGTACAAGTAAGTGTGTGTGCATGCATTTGCACACAAGCCCATGCTGAAGGTCATATATCATGTTGTAATACATCATGTTTGTGTGTCTGTGTGTGCCTGTGTATGTGCGCTCTGTGTCCCATCCTCACGTTCACAAACAGACCATACTTGTTCTCAGTAATTCTCTTCTTCATTGTGAGGGGAGGGTCAGCGTTCGATGTGAGCGTTTCCCTAAAAGCTGAGATGGCTCCTGACAGTTCCCTCATCAGCAGTTACATCTGTTCCACTGACGGCCCCCTCTAATTGTGAGCGTGGGCCTTCAGCTGCTGTCAGCTGAGCTGTGTAGCCCCCTTCCCTGCCTCTGTACCATCCTCTTACTCCCCCTCACTCTTTCAGATGCTCTTTATCTCTCCCAAACCTTTGCTTCCTTCCTCTGTTTCGCCCTTCCCGTCCACTTCCTGCTTGGTCTGTCCTATTTTCCCATTCCTGATTTCTCTTCACATCTGTTGCCCGCACGTGTTCCCAGCCCCTTGTTTTTCTTGTTCTTCCCACATTTTCTCCCTCTGTTCTTTGATCCATCTTTCTCCATCGTGGTGTAACCCACATGCTTGCCCTTCCCCTGTCACTCAAACTCTGAGATTTTCTCTCAGACAGGCAGTGCAGTGGACCAGAAACCCAGACGCTTCTTTTTCTACAGCTCCCTCTGTTGAATGGCAGCAAGACTTAATAGCATGATGTGAGCTGCATTGAGTCAGACTGCACGGACACGCTAGTATGGCATGTATATTACCTCTTACTGCGAGCTCGTGTCTTAAGGATCACGTGGCATCCTGCTTGTGAAGCAGTCGCCAAGCGACACGGTGGACAGCGTGTGCTGCGGTTCCCGAGTGATTCTCTTGTCTCTTGTCTGTTTTGTCCCACAGCCTGTATGGGAGGCACATGCAGGCCAACCCAGAGCCTCCCAAAAAGAGCAACGACAAGTCTAAGAAGATCAGCCGCAAGCCCCTGGCTGCCAAAAACAAGTGAAGATGGACAAGGCGAAGACTCTGGGAAATCCACCCAGCAGTCCGGAGCACGGTTGTCTAGCCTGTATTAAAGACACGTATCTATACACACTTGCATTTATTTTATATTGCTGTACACATAACATTACCCTCATGCCCTGGCCAATACAAGCAGGAACTAAAGAGGTAATGAAAGCCCAACAGGGACCTGCAGCAGACAGCCTGATCTAGTATAAAATTAAAATGAGCCTGTTGTAGTTTGGTACAAAGGGCCACTTAACTGTTCATCTGCAGTGCCTGTCACACTGTGCTCAAGATCCCCCACTTCTCTTCTGACCTGTGTTCAGCTGAACATGCTTCCCTTCCCAGCCCCTCGCTGCTGGGAATCTCCATGTCTAGCAGGTCCCTGATCTCTGAGGGGGGAAGAGGGGGAGCTGTCTCTAAGTGCTGTTCACTGGCTTCGTCTGGGGAGGTCTTACACACACAGCTGCCTTTTTCTGTCTAAAAGAGGCCAGAAATGCCTTCTCAGTATATATATATATATATATATATATATATATATATATATATATCTGTGTGTGTGTGTGTGTGTGTAGAGTTACTTGGTACAACTTTTGTAATGTAACTCAAGCATCTATAATGTATACATTAATATTGACATGGTGAAATGTTTTTGAAGTAGGCTGATAGGTGACTTTTGTTATAATGCAAATATATTTTGTCTTTATCTGTTTTGCTTTGGATACTTATTTAGGTGCACGTGCAGTCTAGAGCTTTTCATAGCAATTTAACTCATTTGCCAAGCTCCATTCCAGGAAGTCCGTGTACAATTACGTATACAGATATTTTGTCCTTATTTAATTAGGTAAAATTCTTTTTTTTACTCCATGTTAAAGACCACATTTTTGTGTTTTAGCACAGTACGTTTTGTTAAATACTTATGCGCAGCTACTACAAATAATTTGCCAGTAGTTGAAGCCCAAGACAGGTTTGCAAATGGGCTGTAAAGAATACCTGGATACAACAGACTGAATTTGTAAAGTTTTTTTTTTTTGCATCTGGTGCTTGTATTATGGTGTATGAATTCACCACGTGTTTTGTTTCAATATTTTAATAAAGCATATGTTTTGTTAAAATTGCAATTTGCGATCGAAAATACTCTACTTATTCACATTATGAAAAAACTGTGTGTTGTAGCCAGGGGCGCCACCAGTTTCTTTTTCTTTTTCAGTGGGGTGGCCAATGATCTTCATGGCATACTGGTGGAGACAAAAATTTCCAAAGTACGTTTTAGGGGTGGCAAGACGTTTCCAAGGGGTGGCACCCTTAGTTGTAGCACATGTTGCAGTCGGCCATATGGTTACGAATCTGCGCATCGTCATAGTGTAATGTAGTAATATATAGTGTCATGTAGTATGCATTTACCGATTTGCCGTGTTGTCTTTGTTGATATTTTTTAAGTCTTACAAGAGGAATGTTTTTAAATTGCATGGTTACTGCATATCTTAAGACTTTCCTTAGTATACGCCTCCATGCTTACCCTAGATTTTTTTAACCCCAAAACATTTGTAAACTTTTAAAATCGAATATTCTCTACTAACAACTGGTTTGCAAGATTCCCTCTGGAGCAATCCAATACCACAGACCCTAATGACGTTCGTTGGAAGAGCGGCCAGACGACCGAGACCATGAGTAATTGTTCCTTTCTCTCGGTAAACGAGAGGGTGTCTCCCCTAACCACTAGCAATGGAGGAGGCGTGGTTTTAAAGTGTTGGGAGCAATAATTGAAGACTTGAATTAAGGCCCTATCCGTCTTTTTTGCCCCTTAGGTCTCTTGCATAATTGGATTTTAGCAGTCATCTATAGCTGTTCAATTGTCCTGTCACTGGCGCTCAAACGTTAAAAGATGATGTTAAAAAATTAGTTCGCCATCACCACATGCATCATTATGCTCATAGCGCTCGAGACACCAAAAACAATAATCGTTGGCCTTTTAAAGCAATCGATACCCTCTGTACTGGACGGAGATGGAAGGTGACAAAACATTCTGGTTTTGCATCGAATCAATTACTGACATTTTGTTTTGCTTTTGTATTAAAATCCGTTAAATAGTTTTTTTTAATATTTAATTTCTCGCTTTTTATAGGTCCGACCGTTCCAAGGACACAATTGCTCTCTCCCTAAGCAGCGCAATTGATTTTATTCCGTTGATTTATGGGGATAAGGGAGCTAGTGGGAAGTGATGAGAATTGAGGTCTGCTGGGAAGACCTGTTGGTTCAGTAGAGAATGCTCTCATCAATACATGTTCCTTTTGGCAGGACGGTCTTACTCATCATCATCATCTTCATCTTCTTATTATTATTTACATTGTCATGCATTTTACAATAAAAAACGCACAGCTAGATTTTTGCATGTAGCATGTTAATTTATGTTGAAACTGTGTATCATTAAACTAACCTGTTTGTTACAAGTGCAAATCTTAAATTACCATGATTCCAGATTTCCAGCTAATTGTCATTTTTACAACGCGATAAACAACGCGAGTTAATAGAGGAATGAATCTGATATATAATATGCTTTTGGCTATTCGTCTTAGTCTCGCATGTCAGTGTAAAACGAGCAAAGCTTTCAACGTGGTTTAATAATATAAGATGCTGAATATCCATGTCAGAGGTTGAAAATCTTTAAGAACATATTGTTTGTTGATGGACAGTATTGGGTGTTTTTTTCTGAATTCATCCAAAAAACATTTTGCTTTCTAACAGTGTTTGGTACATCATGCCAATTTACCAAATAACTAAAAATAAAGTTAGAACACAGTTTTTTGTACAATCGTCGCCTTTTTCTTTTTCCAAAACCAATGTAAACACTCAAACAGGTGCGAACAAAAACTTGAAACAATTTTGTGAACAAGGTCTAGTGTTTGACGTGAGCTCGCAAGTTAAACTTAACGTTTTAATTAAAGATATTTTTTCGTTTAAGTTTACGTTTTTTATATAAAACACACCGTGTTCAAAATAAACTGCAAGATCTAAATGTTCTTCGAATACCGATGCAACAGAACGCAACGCAGGAGCTATCTCACTTGTACGAATCCTTTCCTGATAACGCATCTGATCGCGATTAATTACGCCAGTATGGACCACACCGGTTTAAAAAGCCTTTCAAACCCAAAAGGGGCATCACGGTTGCTCTCTTACGCAAAGTACCCGATTTACGTCATTTGAGATTTTAACCGCGTGCTTTTTTATGCCAATAAATATTTTAAAGGGTATAAAAAGCACATCGTGTATGACGACTACCAGAATTAGCTCGTATTGAGTCGGAAAACCCAATGTCGTGCGCCACCTTACAATACAGCATATGTCTACGTGAGGTAGCAAATATCCACCTGTTGAAGAGGGCGGAAAAAAAGATTTTAGTCTGCATTAGCATCACAGAAGAGTGCGTTTAAACGGCTCTGTGCTGTAGACTACAATTACAAAAACAGTGTGTTAAAATGCTGAAACGTTTCAAAAATTCCATTATAATAGCGTCAGTTTGTAAATAAAATCAGGCAATGTGTTCGACTGCATTGCGCAGAGCTAATAAATTAAAATTCTTAACATATATGAGTAGATTAAATAAATTGAAGCCTATTAATCCAGTTTTTAATATAGTATGAAATACTATTTGCACTTTGACACACAAAATATTATTCGTTTGATTGAAAGGTATTAAGTTTTTCCAAAGATTGTCTTTACTGAAGTCTTGAGGTTCAAATATTGTTCTCGGATATTGCGTTCATTATATCTTTCCACCAATACATCATTTGACTCTAAGTGGTGGAAGTTATTGACAGAAGTGACATTTTAATGATCAGTCAGTTGCCTTGTCACATCATTCTAATGAGGTGCAGTATGCCAGACCAATTTATGTTAATGCTTTTAGATGATTATTCTTTTTCTGCTACCTTTAATATTTTGAATCGCAACTCTCAGATTGTAAATTCCTCGACAGTACAAGTGATTATCATAAAATATGATATTTCGCTTTAAGTTGACGTCAATTTACTCTTGATGTAGAATGAATATAATATAAAATTGACCTTTGTAAAAATAGTCTAACTAATGACTGCCAATCTGTCAGGTCAAAGACATACAGCACCTATTAAAACAATGCGCTCTACAGTATATAAAGACTGAAAGCGAATGAAACGTGCGCTCTTATATTTTCTCAAAAGCATTTTCAAGTTTCTGTTATACTATTACCAAATAAATATTTTTTTATAACCTTGCTGTCCCTGTCAAACGAGAACGCTGAGATATCACAATATTTAGATCGGTTTAAATTGTTCTTTCACTGCCTTCCCTTTGTACGCGCGTTGTCTTTCATGTATGCTTTAATTTGTATAATTGACCCAATGAGGTGCCAAAATAGTTGTGTCCATGACTGTTTAACATTTTCGTTTTTTCGAAAACCATGTACTGACTCTCCCTCCCTCTCTTTTCATCTCTTTGGAGCGTGGCACTGGGCTTCGAGCTCGTGCAGACGCTCTCTGCTCTCTCGGTCTGTGTGACACCTACCCCCAGCGGCACGCCAACTTCCGTGCTTCACTAGCTCTTCCCCGCCCGGCGGTCGTCGCTTAGACTCACATAGGACTAGATGTCAGTCCCTAGACAAGTACCGAGGTTTTGAAGGCGTCGCTTTGTACAAGAGGATAAAGGGAAAGGGTCTTATTCATTGTGGAGAGGATGTGTTTTGAGTCGTGTGACCACACGTAAATGTACATGTTTCTAAGTACAGGCTGCGGAAGATGCTGAGGACACTTTTTCACAGTTGAGGACAGATGCGCGGCAAGCTTTCAAACGACTGAAGTTTTCAGATTTGTGAGACTTAGAAAAGCTAACATCAGCACAAAAAGTGGAGTAGGAAAAAAAAAACACGCAGGGGGGGCTTGGCCCAATAAGTTAATTGCAATTAGCGAAATTAAAACAGTTCCATTTTTTTTTATCTAAAGGGGTATTTCATCAACCTCCAAGATTTCGCCCAAAAGCAGACAAGAGGATCGCCCCGCGCTGACTAGACTAGTCGGCAGAAAGCGGCTGATCGCTGCTGGGGTTCTAGGAGTCATTATGGTTTTGGTGTTAGTGATTTTGATTCCCGTCTTGGTCAACTCTGCGGGGACATCGGCGCATTATGAAATGCTCGGCACCTGCCGGATGGTTTGCGATCCATACGGGACTAAGTCACCAACGAGCACAGCCACAGCAGACACCGTGAGAGACAACAGCCTCGTCCAGTCTTTACCGACTTTCATTCAGGGTCCAAAAGGAGAGCCTGGACGTCCCGGAAAGACGGGCCCCCGGGGCCCGCCAGGTGAGCCCGGACCACCAGGTCCAGCTGGTCCGCCTGGAGAGAAAGGTGAACCGGGACGTCCAGGACTACCTGGTCCACCGGGACAGAATGCCGCCGCAGGAGCCATTAGCGCCGCAACTTACAGCACGGTCCCCAAAATAGCGTTCTACGCGGGTCTTAAAAAGCAGCACGAGGGTTACGAGGTGCTGAAATTCGAGGATGTGGTGACCAACCTCGGAAATCATTACGATCCCTCAACGGGGAAGTTTACTTGCTCTATTCCAGGGATATACTTCTTCACCTATCACGTCCTGATGCGCGGCGGTGACGGGACAAGCATGTGGGCTGACCTTTGCAAAAATAGCCAGGTAAGTAATAATTGCAATGGCTGATAGGTCATCACCCTCAATGATTTTTCTTTGTAAGTACACATTAAAAGCAAGTGAAATTGTTGTTTATAGTTTTCATAAATTTATATGTGTCATAGTCGTTCTATTTCTACATTTCATGTCAAATGCAATATATGAATAGTTCTCATTAATTTCAAGTCTACACTGAAAGATGGACCAAGCGACTTTGACGTCTATCCACTTTTTGTGCGTTAATAGCATACTTGGTGGACTTCAATGCACTTATACGTTTTGCCAAATTAAAGCATTTAGGCATAAAACTAAAACATGAACTACGAGACGATGTCTATGAAGAAGCAACACACACTGAATGGCATTTCCCTGCCCGTCTGAGCGTGGAGCCGCTATCAAGATCGCGAGCGACGGTGCGTGAATGGTGGGGCAGCAGGAGGGAACGTGTAAGGAAAGGCGACGCGCTGAGACAGCACCGCGACTGACCGTAATCAGCGAGCACAGCTGCGTGACGCGAGACGGGATGGGAAGACCTCCGGATGGATAGTTACTGCATCACATCTCCATTATTCAAAGCTGTCACAGATACATTAACTTATACATGCCTTTAACCCGAATAAAACAGTCAACTGCGACTGTTCGCACTAAGCAGAAACATAATAAATAAAGCTCTAACACATTCGTGACAGATATTTTAACTAAAATGAACCAAAAACTAGGAAAGAAACTTCACAATTTTCGCTGGTTATTTTAAATTTGTATAATTTTAACAAAAACAACAAATTTGCTATGGCTACAACTTTTGGCTTATGCTAATTCAAAGTACAGCAATTAATAATACTTACACTAATTGTTTAAATGTGGCGATGAGCTTAATGGATGTGACGAAAATTCTAAAAACATTTTAATACTTATTACTTTAACAGTACGAAATTGGTTTTGATTTACCACTTAGGCTGATCAATACGTGTTTCGTCAGCATGCGTATTTTTTATTTTCGTCACAAAGTCTTAAAGGGTATAAAAAGTCTTTCAGATAAAAGTAGACTTAACAAATTAACGGTTCCTAAAACAACAAATTTATCATTTTTACCTCCAATTATAAAAACCACATTCTACTTCTAAAAAATGAAGCCAACTTTTAAAAAACGTGTTTCTATTGTTGCGCGTTCATCAAACTGGCCTGCTTCAGCTGTCTGTTGTGTTTACAAATCTGTTGGAAGAGAATACAGACATAAAAACAGTCTGGTAGTTTTTCTTTCTAGCACAAACACGTTTATTTCTACATCAAAACATCAACGCTGCAATTAAAAAGACTACGAACACTAAATAAATCGTAGGTATCAAAAATGTAATAAAGGTATTATACTAATAACTATTTTATGTAGTGTAACAGTCTAAGTTAACTGCTTCAACATGTAAGAACAATGGAAATTAGTCGTGGAACTGTAAATTATCAATAAAGTCTTATATAATTTTACTGGAGTCTGGCCTTATTAACCAGGACAAGGAATCATGCATGATTCGAAATGTAGTTTTCCCTTCATTATTCACATGACGAAATGATCAGATGCCGTGCTTGCCTGAGGACTTGGGGCACAGAAACGGTGCTAGCGACTGTCGTTTTACGCCTAGTGTTTCGTTTTGTTGTCTGCAGCGTTTAACTGTAAATCTCGCTGTCCATGGTTATGAAAAGTTATGCGACCAAATTAACCTTCTCAGTTCTATTTACTACCAATGGGATACGTTAATTAGGAATGGGTAAAAAAAAAAAAAACTTCACAAACGCCAAGAAACGTCACTAGAGACTCTCCATTTCAGACACCACAAGTACTGTAAACATTGTACAGCGCTAATTCATCAAAGGAGGCCTGCATCGAACTAGTTGGTCTATAGCTATTGATTCTGAAGTGGTATGGGTAGGGTATGAAAGCCCACATGTTGCAACAAGTCTAAAGGATTTGCCTCAACTTTCTCCAGAAAACCCCACTGCAAACATTAATCATATATCCAATTTTCGATGAAGCAACTAAACACTATACAAAGATACAGAAATGCATAATTTACATATGAAAACATTACGATGACTCTTTGAAATCCATGAAACTCTGTTGTGTTAAAATGTGCTTTATAAATAAATTTGACTTGACTTTGACTTGACTTGACACTGTGCGTTGTGTACAAAAATTAATATGAATTTAAAATAAAAATGATCCTATTTCAATATTTGTTCTGTTTCCTGTAACAGTAGTACATACTGTATGTTGCAAAATAATGCAACAATTTCAACAAAATTTCAATCTCACCTGTATCTGGATGAAACAAAATAAATACTATATTCTTAAAATAACATGAATTAAGTGAACTAGAGGATGGTTAAATTATTTCACCTGGAACTGTTTTAGCCAAAGCTGCTCAGTAAAAAAGTACAGTTTCTCAGAGTCAATACATTTTAAATATAATACATTATTGCTATAAGTACACTAAAAACAAAAATTTAAATTCTTTAACAAGGCTCAAATGGTCACTATCTAAAAAGATAAAAAGAAATTTTTTGAATTACAGTTATTAACGCTGTTGCTGTTTTTTGTACTGTAAACATGGCATTAAAATTAAATTCCTGTATACATTAAAACAGATTTTCTACTTATTACATCAATACACAATGATGAACAATTTGTTCATGACACATGCACTCACACAAGAACTATACTGACCAAATGTTCATAAATTAAATAACCCAGAAAACCCAGAAAGTCACATTTTTAGTTTTCATGCTGTTGTACAAAATATAACCAGGTGTATAAATAAATGAAGTGTGAAACAGCAGCCTAAGTGACTTTGAACATATCTGCTAAATTAGCATATTTAACTCCATCCTTAATTTCACGTACAGTTTTAGCTGAAAGAAGTTATTTGACTGCAACGTTAATGCTGGGTTCCTTCAAACATCTATACTGAAAAAGACTCAAGAAGGCCTTTGAAAAAACAGTACTTTTTGAGGTTGGCCATGTTGTTTTCTTTGGTTCGCTGACTTTCATGACCCCACAGGTGCGGGCCAGTGCTATTGCCCAAGACGCGGACCAGAACTATGACTACGCCAGTAACAGCGCTGTGCTGCACCTTGAGCCTGGTGATGAGGTCTACGTAAAGCTGGATGGAGGCAAGGCACATGGTGGCAACAACAACAAGTACAGCACCTTCTCAGGGTTCATTATTTATGCCGATTAGGCCATTGGGTCCCACCTGTGGCTCCATCTGGGCGTCTCTCCCTACTGCCCATCCTTCTCCTTCATCTCCTCCCCGGTTCACGTTTATTCCCTCCATTGAGAGGAAGAGGAGCTCGGACCAGCTTTACTTTCTGTCATTTTTTTTTTTGAGAGAGATGGGTGCACAGCAGGTGTGGATGGGGCAGTCCATAGATGGGCAACAGGTGGCCCAACTGAAACACGAAAAAGAAAAAAAACTGAAACTACCTAATGAATGAAGACAAAAGAAAAGCAGGAGACAAATGATAACGAATCAGACAAGTGAGTTGGCGTTCTACCACCAAAGCAGTCATTGGAGTATAACTTTGTGTGAAACATAAGCTTATTAATGTATGACCTTTTATAAGAAAAAGATCCACTTAATATGTGCAATAATATATACAACACTAGAAACTATAGACCTAGTATTGTCATACAGATGTTTTTCCAAACATCTATATTGTATATGTTGCCTGGCAAACTTGATGCTTAAATTCCACTGTTGCAGTGCTTTGGATGGAAAAGCTGTGATGCTTAATGTGATTCATTTTGGCAAAAGTGCAATATATATAATTGTATATACTCATATAGGTATATATTCTTTCTTCTTGTATTGTTTAAATTTGTGTGAATATGTGTGTATTTACTGACAAAACAGTGAAAAACAAACACCATGAAATGATGAAATCCCCAAATTCCTTGATGAGAGCATTTACCATAGACGGGAGACGGTGATGGTCTTTTTTCCAGCCGTATTCATTTTCTTGTACTACCAAAGGCCCCGCTCTTCCTTCATAATTGTAAAAAGTGTGGTACCTCACTGAAGGGCCCACAGAATCCAATAACACACTTAATTATGCTATGCTCACTTCAACCATTAAATGGCAAACAATGATAAATAAAACATTCCCTATCCACTGACTTACCCAGAAGATTTTTATGACCAGAATCATTAACACTAAGACATTAATAGTATATACATGTTTATAGCAAAAATCACCACGCACCACAGTCATACAATTGTCCAGACTCTTCCCTAACATCCAGAGTCAGACATGCAGAAGGACCGTTACAGACATTTAAAGATCGGCACATAATCAAAAGGAAAGTACAATATTTATGAACACAACCATATATGGGAAATAGAAACACAGACATAATTTACGTACTGTAAATGAATATTACTAGTTAGTCAGTGAATCTGTACTCTGCTGTGTTGTATAGAGTTTTTTTCCCTGAAAACACAGTTTTATGAGCAATGCCAGTTATATTATTCTGCATTTTTAGGCTATATTTGAAAGGCATTTTGACAATTTCAGATACTGTCAGTGACAGTCGACAGGGTTCCTACACTCTGTAGCAGAAATTATTACGAATATGGATGGTTATTGCTCTGACCTAATCTGAACCATTGACTGTGAGATTTGAGAATTGTTTCTCACTGGTAAACACCATAATGCAAGACATTAGAGTTAGGAAAGTATTTAGTTCAGATCCTTGACAGATTTAAAATACCATCACAATTTTTTACAATATTTGTTTAAATGTTACTTTTTTAATGTCAATTTTTTTACCCTATAGAAGTACATGCAAACATGGAAAAAAATGAAGCGTTTTTTCTTTACTACCACCACAAAACCATCTGTTGCACTTTTAGTTTTTAATATTTACAACAGGGACAAAAAGAATGCTCTTTGACTGTGCATCACTCCATTACACTGTTCCCATTAAACAGATCCCTTTGATTAACTGGCTGTATTCCTCTGACCTGTGCTGTCATAAAAGTTGCATTTAAGTATAAAAAGTATGGCCTACAGTGTTCTTAGTAATATGCCACAGCACCTATCTTTTCCACACAAAGCAACAAGTGTGTTTAAGGCCACGCAGTACACCTGCAGCCTGCTACTGGATAGCCTGTCATGAAAACCAACACAGTGCTTGGTCCCTGACCTTTCACCTCACAACTTCTTGATGGACTTCCAGCTCTATGTGTGTACCAGAGCTGCACGTCCAGTTTTTGAGCTGCTGGGTCCTGCCAAAAATGCCAGGTCAGGGCAGGCCACGTCTCCTTTAAATCTCTCATGGCACAGATGGGCTGGAAAACACTGGCACAGCAGGGCCTGTGTTCAGTGGTGAGTGATTGGCGTTTCCTTCCTGCTGCTGAATCAACTTCTTTGAACTTGGAACAAGGCTCTATTGAGTCAGTACATACGGTAACAACTTGGTGGGGAGGTTGTTCATACGACTGGCTTCCCAGATGATGGCAATGCTAATTTGAGCCAGCCAGTATTAACATCTACACATCCACATTTTTGTTTCTACTCCTTTTTTAGTTGTGTGGGGCTTTAGAGTTTTAAAGGTTTTAATGCATCAATAGCGGAATGGCAAATGTACAGCTTTCGCTGGCATGTCAGCACTGCTGGGATACATTTCTTATAAGTTCCCTGTTATGCATGACTTTTCTCCTGAATTGATTCTTTCCATGGAAAGTGGTCAGACTGTCAGTAGGCAGGGAGAAGCTGCACTGTTTTGACATAACAGGGAGGAGGAGAGTGCTGATTATTAGGCACATTGCATCTTTTGATTTGTCCCTTGTTAAAAGAAAGTGACCCATTCATTGGGTGTTGTTTTATTTCAGTACCCTATTCCCTGTGTCAGGCAGAGAAGTGGTGACTTCGGTCCTTGCATACAACTTTCATTATAATTGAAAGTAGTGCTCTTTATTCTTGAAAATTACACTTTTGTTTCAATTTTGCCACTTGTGGGAAGCAAAAGTATTTGCATTTGTATCTGTTGTGTGCAATATCACCATCAAATATCAGTCAATTGACTGAGAAACCTGAAGATATCCTCATTAGTGAAAAACACGTGGCCTTTTCATCCTGTTCTCCACTGGTGAACCGACACTAATGGCCTAAGTAGAGACCTTTAGCAGAATCGATTCTGCATGATGCAGTCTTTCATTTTTAGCATTTATAGAAAGGTGATTTTATTACTAATCTGCAATGATCCTTTTTCCTTGAAACATGAGAGAGGCATGAAGGAAAACAGGAGTAGCAAAATATTACTATAATTTGTACCGACTATAATCAGTAGCCTATATTTTAAAAAGATACGTTCTAAAAATTGCCTTGCGTTATTTAACCTATACCTTATTCAAACAATAGCCTACTGTACCAGGCAAAAGACAAAATAATGAAATCAAATCATTTCATTAGCACCAACTTACATTTTTTTTCATTTGTTTAATGTTATATAAATGTACTTAAAACAACAGTACACTTAATGATTTTATACATTTATATGAAGAGGATATTCTAAGCTATATTACATATTAATATGCAGACTATACTAGGTTAATTTCTACACTGCTACAGCCCAGTGTAATGAATTACACCATAAATGGTAAAAGACCTATATTTTGTGATGTATAAAATTAAAAATGTTGACCTTGCAATAATAATAATAATAATAATAATAATAATAATAATAATTATACGTAGTTTAAGTGTTACGAAATCTTACAGAAACTGTCTAGTAATGACTTATTTCACTTCACTTCACTAATTTCATGTCATAAGGACCAGAGGAGTATGATTAAATCCCACACATCAGCAATAAAACAGCCCTGTACTTATTATGTGTGCTCTGGAACATTTGAATTACTCTTCCTGTCTACAGAAACAACACTGTTAGCATTAGTTCATAAAATTATTTCTCTTTTGTAATGGTCCAAGTATGGTACTTTGGGTCTTGGTTTAAAACTTGTTCTAATCCAATTATGTGCAGATTTCTCAAAACTATACAATGCTTGGAAGACGTCAAGTAAATAATCAGGAATAATAAGGAATGCCACCAATCCTAACTTGGCTTTATGATAATCATCTTTTTCTGCCATTGCGTTACACATACATGTCCCTAAGAAATTTGTTCTCTGCATTTGACCCATCACCCTGGGGGGGAGAAGTGGTCAGCCACATACAGCATCGGGGAGCGAGCACTGAGTGTCTTACTCAGAGACACGCCTGGCAGCTGGGCTGGCATTCAAACCAGGAAGCTTCCACATTCCAGCCTGATGCTCTACCCATTGAGCCACTATTGTATAATATTGTATATTATAATGCAAGCAGTCAGGTTGTAGTAAGAACAAACCTCTTGTTTAGTCCTTAAGGTAATACCGTGTAGATTAAACCATACATCCTTCAATGGTGTGGAGAGAAAAGCAAGGGAAGTCATAATGATAATGCCATTGTTTAACCCCACAGGAAGACAATGATCTTGCTTAGCAACAGGCAGCACTTGGGGGCTGTTACCAAAGAGACTGTATGTCATACTAGGATGCATTTTGTTTTCTTGTTATCATGGAAACTGATTTGTTCAGATAGGGTTCTTCTTGTATAACTGGGCAGTTACATTTACTTCCGGAAAAGCTCATATATCACCAAGTCACAGAAAGTTTCACCAGGGACTCAGAATGATCAAACCAAATTTCAAGAAAATAATTCAGAAATAAACAAACTCCTTAAAAGCAGGTACGCTTAGTTAGCATGTCTGGATTGGGAGAAGCTAAAGGCCTTCTTTCGAAAGGTCCTATTTTTAGAGTTTTCTGTGTATTAATTCTAAATGACATTTATGTTCACAAAGAATCCCACAACACACACACACACACACACACACACACACACACACTGCTCTAAATGGGACTGTGCTGTATATGACATTTTTTCTTGAAGGGGCATTGATATCCTGCCCACAAGTAATATCACATGGAGTATCTTGTTAGAAATTGGCTCAGTTTGGAGCAGTTAGAACTGCACTGCATTTGTTTCTAAAATATCTCCCAGCTAGAAACATTTGGCATTTCTTTAGTAGTACAGCTGAGCTGTGCTGTGCTGTGCCATGCTGTGCCGTGCTGAGCTGACAGAGCACAGTAAATCACAAGCTGCTTTTCTGCTGAGCACGCATGACTTGGAAAAAGGCATTACTTAACTCAGTGACATGAAATTACACACTTGATCCGTAACAATAATAGTCAGCTGTAAGACTACACACAATCACTTGTCAACACGGGGCTTGCAGTGTTACTTTTATATCTGCTGATCCTTTATGTGATGAAATCTGTATTGTTTAGTCATATCATTTTTTGTCTTATTCACCAGATTTTCCCAAAAACTCCTTTTCATTTTAGACATGCCCTTCCAAGTCAGATTGTATTTTCTCCTCAGACAAAACAGCTTCCCATGCTTTGTCATTGTGCCAGGTGTAGTGCTGTGTTCAATAATAATTTGGATGCAAACATAAATTTAATGGGTTTTGATAAAGCAAAAATATAACATTGCATAGGCAGCTAACATAACTGTACAGCACTATGATCAACAGCTCTCCTTCTTCTCTCATTACTCCTGATTGCAAAAATTCCTGCTTACTCCTCTTAAAATCATGCTGTTTCAGCATAACACTTTTGCATGATTTCCATCTTGAATTGAACTGGATTTAAAACAAAACCAAACATTATATTAACTTCATGTAAAAATGATATGTGGACCATGCAGTCTGACAAAAAAATGCCCTATCCAATCACATCGTAGTCAGGCTTAGTTGAGGGTGTAATACAACAGACTTTGGTAATGCTCTTGAGCAAAGCCAGTCACACATGGCATGGTACAGATAATGGTCCAGTGGAAAATCACCTGAGTACGGCACGGCACAGTAAAAATTGTGCCAATGGAGAAATGTCACAGCTACCTTTTGTCACAGTTTCCTTGATCTGTATAGGAGGGTAAAAATAGAGCCAGTGACAGTTTGGAGCTAGGAATTATGAAGTACTCACTTTATTATTTCTGACAATACATTTGCAGTGGACAACAACAACCCACTTACCCAGCAACACACACACACACACGTGTACCCATGCACACACAAAATGTATAGTAAATATATAAATACACATCTGAAAATTAATATTTCAGAACTAAAATAGAGACATTTGGGATATATATATATATATATTGCAATTCCAGCTATTTCTGCATTAGCTAGGTTATCTGAGGAAACTAAGATCTCTACCAGAAACATCAAGGGCCTAAATTATCATGTTCTGATGTGTACCTGTTTTGCTTATTCGTGTCTTTGTGTGCGTGTAGGTTTGAGAATATTGTTGAGGAATGCTCAGTAATATTTGAAATGTGTGTCTCAGAGCATGGCAGAAGTACATTACAGAAGCACAAGTGTCCATGGACCATTAAAGCATATACTCCATTTCTTACATTTCCATTATTTTACACAAAATAAATGAATAATTAAACAATAAAATACCACTGGCTATTTCTGTATGTATGTCTCAAACACAAACACACACACACACACACACACACACACACACACTCACTTGTGTTGCTTAAGAGCCCTCACCCTGAACTGGCATTAGTGGAAAGCAGGGTCTCCTAGAACATACACTACAGGATTCATTAACAAAATGCCAGAAGGGAATCCCTTGAGTTTCCATGCTGGCAAAGAGCTTCGCCATTAGTAAAATCCTGCCTGGTGCATTCTTGAATCAGCATTTCTTTATATTTATTTATTTATTTGCCTGGGATTATGTTGTTGACACTTTGTATTACTGTTCATTTGAGGTTAAAGATTTAACTTTCTTTTTAACTTACTTTGTAGGCAATGTGCACAGCTGTTACTGCGAACTACAGGCAGCAATTGGTGCTGTTGACAATGAGGGCAACTGCAATAAAAGGGGCCTCACACTTGACCTTGATTGTGAAAGAAGCATGATTCCAAGAGTAGGATTGGGAGTGAGTTTTAGGAAATTGCACTGTTTGCAGTGTCAGATGTAACAATAGAGCCTCACGTGCTGTAGCTCATCACAGTTCGGCTTAAAGAGCCACAAGGGTGTGTGTGTTCTACAAGTGAGACATAGGTTATGCCACATGCCCCCATCACACACATCCATGATGTCATCCCACTGTAAGAAATGCTTGTTACATGAACAGCCACAACCAAAATACACTTCTTCAACTTTGCCAACACCAGGGCTGTGTTCAGTTCACCTCAAGATAAATTAAAAGAAGTGTGACATCCTTGGCCAAAAGGCTCCAAACAGATGCCAGTGTTTATCATCGTCGTAGTCCTCATTGTCACCTCCCTTGAAAGTGGGGCGGCTAAATCGGACTCCGGGCTGGTCCGTCATCGGGTAGGAGACACAAGTTCTGCCTGTTTGAAAGCAAAGGGAAACAGATTAATCCACTCCGTCAGATCGATAGCCGTGTGTCAGGTTGGCGCGGGCAGGATATCTGTAAGTGTCTTGTCAGAGATCGAAGTTGTCCCGAGAGGGCCAGTCACACTGAGCGCTGACCTTAAACTCACAAGGATCTGCCGCAGTCGCATTCAACATGCCTGAAGCATGTGTCACCTTCTAACCCAGATGTGTTTTCATGTCCGAAGATGCTCAGTGAAACACAATTTTAGAAATGGCTTGTCTTTAAAGAGCAGGTCAAACTTAATGGGTTGTTTGAACCCAAATTAACCGTATGCTGTGGAGTAGTGTGGAAATTAATGGAGGTAGCACTGGAACGATGTTTTTCACATGAATTGTGCACTATTTTACCTCACAAATCTTTTTTTAGTACTTACTAATGCCATAAGTCAATTACATCACTACATTTAACCCATACCCTGGGGGGAGCAGTGGGAAGCCACACATCGCACCTGGGGAGCTACCATTTGAGTGTTTTGCTCAAGGACACACCTGACTGGGTTGGGATTCAAACTATGAGACTTCTGCATCCTAGCCTGATGTTGTACCTATTGAGCTGATAAAATAGGCTGCTATAGTCTGAATGCTTGAAGACTTAAAGGTGACACAAGACAAGCAACTTAGAACTCAAAAGGGATACTGTGGCAGCCATTACTGGATAACACAATCTGCTAGGTTTCTTGTTCTGATGTTATGCATGCTCTCACTGTGTTGTAAACCTTGTGTTCCTGAAAAGCATACTCTATGACTCTGGCTTTAAAAAGGCAGCTCAGCCACACACACAATATACAGTGTAAAGGTCCTGAATGATGGGGGATTGCAGACTGAAAACATGCCTGACTAAAAACAGAGGCATAAAGCATGATGTCATAACTATAACATCACTTTTAGTCTGGCGGTCGAAGGACGGTGAGCAAGGACAAATTAGCTTTCGGTTTCAGAACAACCCACATGTCATGATGTGGCAGGATGGATGCACCAAAGCGGGGAGGTCTATGTGCAATGATTGTTAAAAAGTCATGTAGCAAATATGATACAGTTGGTGTTATTTTAATTGGTAAACAAAAAAAATTTAAAAATCCAAAAATAATGGAACAATGGCACTAAAACTGAGACTAGAAACAATAACAAATACAATTAAATGAATACAAATGAGCAACAGCAATGCAGGAAGAGAGGAGAGCAAGGAGAAGGGGGGGAGGAAAAAAATTCACAAACACATCTACGACCTTCAAACACCAACCAACACACAAGTGAAAATACCACACCTAAGTAGTAAAGGAACAGGAAATGGAACACAGGTGCATGCACTCACAAAGACTAACAAGGGAACAAGGAAATTAAGACAGGAGAACGTGGAGGTGTGGGTACACAACGTGCCCCACTTTGCAGATCATTACAGCACACAGTTACTTAGCCTCAGTCAACCAATACAGCTCATATGTAAAACCCCAGAGTTAACCTCACAACCTACTTAATGGTGTCTTTTTAAAATAGTCTTATTTATTGTTATATGGCGTTATAGATCATATTGTAGGTGTGGTCTACATGAAGAATAGGTGAAGTGTTAAAATTAAAGGCAGTAACAACCTTTACTACACAATAGTCAATGAAAGTACACGGAAGACCACACAGAGGAAGGCTTGGCCACTGACAGTTCCCTTGGCAATTCTCCGAGGGGGATAATTAACGCCAACGCAGAGAAATCCCTGACAGGCCAAAATCCTCCTCCACTTTGATGGGGAAGAGACACACACAAAAAAAACCCTCACACAAAGCCCAATTACCCTCCCAGACTTCCTTACTCCCACTGGTCAATGCAGAGAGGGAGGGAGAGGAGCCAGAGTCTGGGGAACGCCAGCTTCAGCAGTCGCAGCACAGAAATCAATCACACTGAACTGAATTATACAGACCAGACTAAACATAACAATTCCCAGGCAATTCTGATACTCACAGAAATTTGTGATTCCAACCAAACGTGAGATTGACCAATTTTGGGTGAATTAAGAGCAAAGACATGTCACTGATGACTCCTGTGTAGGGGGGTGGGTGTTAAGTGCTCTGAATAAATTTGAGTACTCCTAAAAAATAAAAGATAAAAAACAGAAAATTCACTGTGACAAGATGACTGTGACCCTGGATAACAAAACTGAACCAGACAGTAGAAATTAAACAAGCAACCCTTTAGTCAATCCCAAACCTAAACCCAAAGCAGAAAATAGATAGCAGGACTTCTCGACATTCAGACAAGCTGATTCAACCGTTTCCACCAATAACGTACAGTAAACAGGAGCTGCTTATTAGACACCTGAAATGCATCAAACCCCAGCTTTTATATATTCTTTCTTATTTGGTGATCTATGGTTAAATGCTGAAGTGTGGGACTTGTGATCAACCTTACAGATTGGATGAATTCTGCTTCAGTGCAGATGTGTGATGTGAATCAGTTGCGGAAAAAAAATCAGCTTCATAAATCTGCAAATAACTGTGTCCAAAAGGGCAGGTTCACACTGTGGTGTGAAAACAGACGTTTTCAAACAGCTCACACATTGTTCTCATGCTCTGATCTTTGTGATCAGACTTTACACCGCCGCTCATCCACACCTCGGTCCTTCTCCTTCCCATGCAGTTGATTTGATCAGAAGTGACAAGTGCTGTGGAACTATTTGGACGGGGATATGATTCACTTCACTCCATGCTTATCAAATCTGCCAGAGAAGAGACTATTAACTCGAAGCAAATTGTGCCAAGTACCTTAAAGGGCCCCTTGTCTGTTCTAATATCTCTTGATAGCTCCATCTCAGTTGCGGGATGTAAAAGAAGCTGCTGCTCCACATGCTATCTGATGTTTGTTCAGAAATATGCAGTCCTGTGTTCTTGTACATCAGGCACTGAAACAAAGAGATGTCACCATCAGTGACCCTGATGCTTTTATCATTGTGCTGCCAGTACACTGTCGAACATGTTTTTTTCTTTCTCTGTGAGGCGATAACACATCGGCTTACATGAATCTGCTTTTGCACCACCTGATTACGTGTCAGCTTTTACAATGATGATAAAAAATTTGACTATTTGACAGAGAAACATAAAAGAGACTGCCTAGACTGAAAACATGCAAACACAACTGTTATGCCCGCCTTTAAATGCCACAACACATTTAAGGTGTTATAATCTGTGCCAATATTGCACTGACTTTAGTGGGGTTGCTGGTCACTGGGACTACTGGGTTTCTTCTTCTTCACCTGGGTGTTATGGGTCTTTACCACAAGACACCCTTGGGCAAGGCAGGCCTACCATGGACTGATCAGTCCACAGTGTGTGTCCCATACCAATTCCAAGGTCTTTTCTAGTCAACTATGAGTCAAGTTTATGTCCTTTCATTTCAGCCACAGTCAGTGATTGATTCTTTCAGTTTCATCACAGAGAGATTTCATTTTTAAGGGTCATTCCTATGCTGCCTATTTCCCTCAGCAACTTAATGGTGGAATTGGCAACAAATCCTCACTACTCAACTTTGACTGGGCATACTTGCACCTTCCAGCTTTAGTCTTCTGCCTCGTTTACAAGATTGGAATATCATAGTGTCTTCCATTCTTGTGCCTCCTGCACTGCATCCTTACGGGGACTGTCAGCTGTACAATATAGATGTACCAATGAGCACAGATAGGTCTCAAGCTGGTAGTAGCAATTTCCTGTAGAAAGATGAGCCTCTAGTCTCATTCAACCAACATTTTCCAATCCCTGGCTGTGTTCAGAGAGCCTGTATCAAAACATGAGGAGTGAGTTTTCATTTTAGCTCCTTCTCAGGTGAAAGTTGTTGTCTATGAGTACGTGTTCTGGGCATTGTGGGGGAGGGGATTAGCTGTTCTCTTACTCCCTCCTATTCAGCCACCAGACATTCAGCACCTGATTGTATCCGCAGGTATATCTGCCTTTCGTCAGCCAAGTATTACAGTCAACCAATGTATACAAGCATAGAAGCTGAAGAGCATAGGTCACATCCTCTCCCAGCCAAACATATAAATTTAACAGACAGTGTAGAACATCATAAATTGTTCTAATGGTAAAGCTTATCTTTTCCGACTCCATACTCCATAAGGCCTTTTTTCAATGGCCTCCCACCCTGTCCACTGCTGTTGAATTGATTGGAAGATGGCTTTGGCATGCCTGGCTGCTTTTTCTTGACAGTGCACTTCCTCCACTGCCAGGTGCTGTTGATCTGCTAGTCTCACCTTCTGCCAGGAAGGTTTTAATAGTCCTGGGCTTATCCCCCCTTTGTCTTGCTGTACATGGCCTCCTATATCCCAAAATCTCAGGCCTGATTTTGCATCTTGAGTTTCCAAAGTGGGAGTCCATTTCTTGTCCGTTGCCAGGGTTGGAGAAGTGTCTGTAATAGTCAAGTCATGGAATTCAGAGAACGTCCTCTCTAGCCTTACCTGGGTACACCTGTATTCTTCCACTTGGTTAGTGAGTGGTAAAGACAGAGCTTCATTCCCATACAGTCCTATGTTACCAAGTCACCCATGTAACTCCAGCCACTACCTCACCTGCAAGATGATCATTCTCTCCAACTCGGTGACAGGTGTTAGGGCAAGTTCATATACGGTAAGTGGCCACATGAGTCAGGGCAGCAGGCCAAGCTTAACAAAACAATTTCCGTTTCCCTGGCAGAGCAGTGCTGTTAATTTGCTTAAGGCCCAAAAGCTGGTCCTGCCAGAGTTGCTTCAGCCATTCAGTGTATTTCAGGTTTACATTATACTACCAATAGTCTTCTGATTGTTGTGTCCAGGACTGTTGATATTGCCTCACCATTGATGCAAAACCTTTCATTAGTCAGCCTGCCCTTTACAATGGGAATTCTGCATGATTTACTGGGTTTACATTCCATTTATGCCCTTTGGATTTACTTCACTCATCTTTAATAATTTTCCATTCTAGTGGTGAAATGCTTGGACCTATGGCCCCAAAATAAAATGTCAATAAAAACAAGGTTAAAAATGAAATCAACACATGATCGCAATAACTTTGCTATAAATGCATGACCACAGGCCATTTTGCCATCCTACAGACATTGTAATATTTAAAACAAAAATGAAAAAAGCACATTGGTTTCAGGTCAAGTAAGGGGCCTTTGGAGTTAGGAAGGTTGACACCACAAAAGACTAGATATAAACACCAGCCAAATCTCCACCTCTTGTTTACAAATGTTAGAATTTACACTTAATTGTAAATTCTGAATACATATGTGAGGTATAGGTGGATTTTCAGTAGATGGGCTTGTGGGGACTGTGCCAATCAGGTTGCAGTTATCAAATATGTTTTAAATTTTCAAAAAAACTTTAGGTCACAAGCTTTCAATCAAAACCAAGATAAATACTGTAAGCCATTAGTTTGCCAGTAAATACATAACAGATGGACAGACATGATTATTTTATATACATAATGTATAAATGTAGTGGTTGGAATTATCAGTTCTATTGTAATAACTATAGTAAAATAAAATTTAATTTTAAACATCTTTATCTAAATGACTTTCTAGTAATGATCAATTTGTTAGTGGGTACCTTAAATAAGCATAAAAAAGTATAATAATATCCCACATGTACCACGGATACATGGATCTAGGGTTGCCTGAATAGACACACTTAAGCCACCCCTGGCCTCCCCTTGGTGGCGCCATTGCATATATACAAACCTCCACCTCGTATATGTCCAGCAGAAGTTGGAAAGCCATACCATTTCATTTCCTGTTTATATAGGATGATATAAACGTTAGGGTGGCTTACTCACATAACTGGCTGTGTTTGGGTCAGAGGAGGAAAGGAGAGTGTCAGAGTATATGGAACTGTGTACACACATACTCATAAACAGACCATGACCCTGGTATTGCGTATCAATAACAGTACTCATTGGGACTTTATTCTTAGCTGTTTCCTGTCCATATATGGTATTTTCCATGATTTATGTTCTAGACTATGTAGAGCCTTTTATTGGAAGCAGGAGAAATGAGGTAATGTACACCTTACATGTAACAGTATACACTACAGGACACGTACACACAAACATTCATGTATACAGTCAACAGCCAACTGAGAACCATCGCTTTGGCAGGACAGCGCTGTAACTTCTAGGGTGAATATCGCTAGCATCATGCCAGATAAAATACTTAGACTTGGTGTATGACACTAAATTAAAAGTAAAGTTTGCTAAGCACCACAGGGTGTGCAGGGTGTGTGTACACACACACGTGTGTACGTGTGTGTGTGTGTGTGTGTGTGTGTGTGTGTGTGTGTGATTTTGTATATTCTATACAGCACTATGTCAAGTGATGGGTAATGCACACAGAACATACAATAGTCATGATTCATTTTACTTTTTTATGATGATTAAATTTTTACATTAGCTTCAAATGTTTTGTTGATATACCTGAGTGTAAAAGCCAGGGCGAGAGTTCACTGATTGCAGTGATTTGTATTACACTGTAATAAAAATATATAAATTAAATTGATTTTTTAAATGAAAAACTAACTCAAGCTGCTTGTAAAGGTTACACCAACTACTTTTGGGACTGCTTGTATCCAAAACAAATGAAGTTAATAAAAAATTACTTTTCCTGATAAAATGGTACAGTATTATATTAGAAGTGATACTGACTGCTATCACTGTGTGAACATTTTGTTTATGTAGACTTATTTGTTGTCAGATATGAATATGAATAGTCCCCAGGAAAGTTGAGACTGCTCGATTTGCTAGAGTACGTCTTCCCATGGACGACTGCAGTGTCACCATGACAACAATCTAGAAGGGAAGTTTGCCTTTGGTGAACAGTGAAACCTAACATTCTCATCTCCCACCCCTTCAGCTGGCCTGACAGGCTTGAACACTACCGTATGTATGACTGCTATGGGGAAATGCCAGAACAGCCTTCAGTTAGGTTCTCTTTCCTTATTTGCACCATGGTAGCTTGCAAGCAGGTAAGCCTCGGATGAAATATCTCCTAAAAAGTGAGAATTAATATTATTTGTTGACAAGAAGTGAAAACAGAAACAGAAGTAGAACTTGAATACCATGGGGTGTTTTCACATTCTTGTTTTTTTTCTTATTCTTGTCTTGTCACCTGCAAAAACATTTAAGTGAAACAAATAATGATGAACAATGTAATCAGAGCTCTGATTCTTGATCAAGAGCCTGATAAAAATCTGAAAATGTGAAATATATTGTTTTTGGTTTGTGCACAAGTTGAAAAAGTAATTTTCATAATTAACTTGAAGCAAAGAATAGATTTAAAGCTTCAATTCCAAATTTGATAGTCAATGATTAAGTTAATATCTGAATGCATAAGAAAAATGCAAACACTTGAATATCATTGTTGCACACTCATGCCACGAGCTGCATATGGTCTTTCACACTGTAATGAGTTTACAAACCAGAATGGTGGGAAACACCTTATCCTCAGGTCTATAACGCTTGGCTGTTTACAATTGGAAATCTGATAAATTCTCAGATTGTGGGTCTGCATGTGAAAACTATCTGGTATTACCTCTCATAGAAAAAGTCTTAAGTTGTTACTGTGTACTCCATGTGGGTGAAAAAGAGACTCGTTAGATGCGTGTTTCACTTGTGTGTGCTTACTGTCATACAGCTGTCACAACGCTCCTCTTCCATGTCCTCACAGGGCTCTACCACGATTATGTTAGAAAACGAAAAACCTTTCTTTCCCAAAGATAACTTTTTATTGTTGTTCTCCTTCACTGAAAGCCAGTAAATGACTGCACTAAGATCTTAACAGAATTACATAATAATTACACACATACAGAAATGCTGGTAGGTGGACAGTTCAAATTTAATTTTAACAATGGACGTTAGAGCAGGGGTTTGTAACCCGCAGCTCTGGAGCCGCATGCGGCTCCTCCGCCCCTCTCAAGTAATATTTCCTGTAATGGGAGAGGGACCAAAAATGGATCTTTTGATAGTGACAGTTGCAAACCCATGCATTAGAACATATACATCAAGCACCAGAAATGAAACATGCACAAATACAAGTAAATATGAAATGTAACTGTATAAACGTGTTCTGTTGTGTTAACATATACAGTATTTTCTTTTCATAGGGGTCCAGATGACAAATGGGGAATCCATGCATGAACATGTTAATTATTACTATATTTGATATGTTTGATGCTGCTAAGTAATTAGTGGCCTTATTTGTTTTGTTAAGGGACCACGTTTGACAATACATCAGTTCAAAGCAGGAAATTGTCTTCCAGACTCTCTCTCTCTCTCTCTCTCTCTCTCTCTCTCTCTCTCTCTCTCTCTCTCTCTCTCTCTCTCTCTCTCTCTC
>JABJVR010000065.1:5879787-5902336 GCA_025773905.1 Chitala chitala
CTCCACGCACACAGACCCAAGGCAGGAATTGAACCCCAGGCCTGGAGGTGCGCAGCGACAGTGCTAACCACCACGCCCTAACAAGGACTGTGATATATATATATATATATATATTTATAAATCTCACAGCTTGCACTGACTCCACTGACAAATGCATCACAGAGTAGCAATTTAGTGGTTCGTTTTAACCCGAATTTTACTGCATTTGTGAAACCTAGGTTCAAGCATTTTCTGATGAATCTGGTTATATTTGTGATACCTTGTACATTTTGTACATTTTGCAGTGGGTCAGAATTTACTTATTTATGTGCAAAACACTTGACAGCACTTCAGTGAATGCTTTTCACTCAGAACTTCAGCATGCATCCCTTTGTCTCCATGACAACCCAGCATCTCACTTTTCCGCATTGTTGTGCAAGCAGCCTATCTATGGTATCGCCAGGCACTTAAACTTCTCAGTGACTTAAAACCCTTCACTGATCCCAACCCACCCTCCTGCACAAGCTCTTTCCCATTCACCATGTCTTTAAATCCCACCTCAAGTTGCAAAATGGAGGTCAAAACTTTTTTAGGAAAGAATAAAAAATGGTAGTCTACATAGCAAGCAGCCTAACGTAAGCAGATGATTTGTTATGGCCGACCATATTGGCGCCATCACTTAAGGGGTAGGATTAAACTGGTATTATCACAATTTTGCACTGTATCGATTATTATTTTGTTTTTCATTTTGTACCTTTCTGCATCACGCCCCATCCTCCAGTGAGCCACTTATCCCTGCTGTGATGTCGTCCTACCTTCATTTTATTAATCCAGTGGGACGCTTTTGCCTGTGGACTGCTGTGGCCCGTTCTCTCTGGTGTTTACCCTTTAGAGACGTTCATTTTTCAGTCTCTGCTCGAGGCTGCAGTGGTAGCAGGCAGTTATGGTCCAAGGGGAACTGCGGACTGTAATTATGGACAGGCCCACTGAGTGGGTCAGCCTCAGCAGAATATAAAGTGGAAGCCCTCAGAACACAGCTGCACACACAGGGCTGTTATGCAATGCATCATGCTAAGTGTGTCATTTTACCACATATTATCTGTTTGTCTGATGTTTAAAGTCATTAAAAATTTTAGATCTTCCAATGAAGGTATGTGAGGTGTATTTTAAATTGTTTTTTCAAAATCATTCCTTTATTTTGCACTGAAATATTGCTTATTTTAAAGATGAAAGGGCTTTGTATGGTTTGTCTCCATTTAATGCTGTACAAGAATAAAATCTGAAATTTAATCTGAGAAGGGGAAATATCGTCTGCTTTAGCGAATGTGCTACACTTTTCTCTTTATGTAGCATTAGTGCTTTTTAATTTTGACACTTCAATAGCCACATGCAATATTGTATTTTCCTAAAGCCTAAAGGATAAATAAGCATGTTTGAAATTATGGAATTTCTCTTTGTAAAAATAATAAATAATTTAAATAATGCCCAGCTTTTATGTCACAAGGCCAGTTTGTCCACTACTCCTTTTGATGTTTTACATGGATATACAGGTGCTGTATATATACAAGCAGCCACCAATGTCTCACACTACTGTGATCTACCTGTAATGGCCACACGAGTGACTCCAGGTACAGGGACAGACGTACACGTAGTTTTATTTTCTTGCCTGCCCTGTAGCTCTTATCCATGGCTAGACCACTGTGCTCTCCCAGCAGCCCTTACATTCTGATAGTCTCTTTGTTACAGCATGCCTCTCAATATATATTTTATGCTCCACAGAGGAGGCTTTTACCATAAATTATAAAGAAACACTAAGCTCTCCATTTGCAGGACAGATGTTATTTTTACTTTAAGGGGAGAATGGGGACTGTTGTATAATTCAGCTGTAATACGGTCCAGTGCATGGGTAAATAAATAAGCGAAGAGGCCCATGCCCGCACACACACACACACACACACACACAAAGATACACACGAAAACATACAAGCGCTTGCGCACCTGCTATCACCAGTGCTGACAGCTCTTGCAGCATGTTGGTTTTGTAAAACTTACAATAGTAGCTCCACCTGGCTGGCAAGGCTACAGAACACTTGCAGAAGATGCTAGCTGCAGGCAAAACTTTATCAGTCACAGGGAGGCTGGCTTCCCAATGCCATCTGAAATAGTAGTGCTCTGAGATGTCACCTTTGCAGTGAGATTCAGACTGTTGCACAGCTGTGATGGACTATGCCAGTCCTAGAGTGTTGCCATATGGACAGAATTTTAAACAAGCTCCATATGCATGAAAGCATGTACTGGAGATGCCATGTGAGTTGACTTCATGTTGTGCTTATCATCAGGACACCAGCAGGTGAGGCTGGACAGGCACTCAGCCTGTACTGCAGCCCATGAGAGCTGCTGTTGATCAGTCCAACTCCCAGATGTGTGATACCCATAATCCTCAGGGGCAGCGGAGCCCTAGATTTCACTGGTGACTTCCCTCAATGGTACTGAAATCATCCCTCTTCACTCAATGGGCGCAATAAATCTTTAACACTAAAACCTCCTGGCGACTGTATTTGCAGCCTTCCCCTTTATAATTTATCTGACATTCAGGGGACATTGTGCAATTGTCCATGTGTCATTTCCCCCCTGGTGCATAGTGGGTCGAGTACTTCAAACCCTGATTTTATAAAATAATGCTAAAATACAGTTGTACACAAAGATGTCACAGGGACTCATTTGTGACAGATGATGTAGTAAAAGGCTTGATACTGAAGTCACCACAATCCTCCACATTCTTCCCATAAATCATCAGCTCTGCTATGTTTACATCTTTGAGAGGCCCAGTGTTATGGGCCAGTGCCAGTGTCAGCATCAGTCATGCCTGTGTGCACATCTTCGAATGCTTCTGTCCTGTTCAACAAAAAGCGATTCTGTGCTGCCAGAAAGGGCTCAGCTGTTTCCAAGAGAATACATATCTGGTAAATGGTGCTCAGCCTCCATTCCACACTGAACGTCCTTTCTGCTTTGTAGGCAGTGGGAAAAGACAGAGGATGTGGAGTGAGATGGAACAAAGTGGGTTGCTGGAAATTCCAGGTCTTCAGAAGATAGAACCCATAAAATGTGTATGAGGGTGTCTGTCTAGGAAAAACGTTCATGGCCCCTCTCTTTCCTCGACCGACTTCTTGTTGCTGTTGAAGACAAAATGAAGAGTTTACCTGACCTGCTCTTTTATTTATAGAGGGAGGTAGCAACGCACTCTATCAGACACAACATTATCCCAGCAACTACACACTGCTGTATGTTACTACTGTACATGGAGCCTTAGGGCAGCATACTTTGTTTTCTGTTCCATTTGCTGCTTAGAACATTGATTACAAGGAAAGTCCTACATGGAGCCAAGTGCTGTGTTTTATTGTAACATACTTAAAGTTTGCACTTGTAGCTGAAGAAACAGGATAGTGTAGTTTGGGAGAACGAACAAGGTATTTTTTTTTATTAAAGGCTTTGAGTGTGTCCAGCAGGTAGGAATCAGGTCATAAACTCTCAGAAGGAATGGTCCTTCTTTTATACATACAGAGTATGTTTGGAGTCCACAGTCACCAGTAAAACTAAAATCTTGCAAGGTAATATAAGGACAGTAGGTTCAAATTAATTTTTAATAATCACTATAATAAATTATACAGTTAAAAAAGGTTGGCAAACAGTTGAATGGCTTAAGTTACACCTCCTGAACTGCATGATACAAAATAATAATGATGTATTTCAACAGAACTCCTTGACCATGTAATTTATATGCACATATATTATATAAATGTAATCAGTTGTGTAAGGTGGAAAGTTGTATTTATATGTGAAATGAATAACAATTAATAAATGTCCATAAATAACACATTGTGTGATGGTTTTTTATAGACTTGTTAATAACATTTCTACTTTGTTGACTATTTTCTGAAAATGTAAGTCTCTTATTTTACAAAGTCCTTTAGATACACTTTAGAAATAACTGCCCCCACGCTTTCTCTAACTATATATACTGTGTAGGGTCACATAGTCAGGGCCTGGAATCTACAGCGGGCAGCCAGGCAGAAGACAGGGTACACCCTGGGCTGAATGCCAAGCAGCTGAGGCCAAACAGGAATTCAGACTGTACTGGACCCCATGAGAACAAAATACCGTGTATGTTATGTACAATATTTTGGTTGGTCAACATTAGGTTTCAAAGTTAAATTTAAAACGTGTTCTTCAAATGCAGTTTTCATGCATTTTCATTGTTTCAGCAATAATCTAAAATCTCAGTTGCATTGACCTCAATGTATTTTTATAATTCCAGATGAACTGTGATGAAACTCGTGATAATTTTTTAAATTACGGTTAAAATGTTTAGAATTTCTGAATCACATGTAAATCTAAATCGTTATATAGCTTCCACTTTAGTAAGAATTAATAGGCTACATCATGTGGCACTGTGCAAGGCTGGTTAAGCACCCACTACACCGAGGGGTACCCTGGCACAGTGCTAGTTGCATATAATTGTAATGTGTCTTTAAAGCACGGTGTATATTACACGTGTTAGTGTTCCTGTATGTTCACATGTATTTAGCATTAGTTATTGTTTAAGTTGTTTTCGTTTATGTGCAAAATGTGAACGCGTGCGATAGCCAGAGGGGCTACCACGATTACACTGCCGCAGTTTTCCGTCTGTGCTGCGCCAGTGAAGCCCTCTTTTCGGCTTTGTAAACCGCATCTACGCTACAATACTTTAAAAATGGTTGAAACAATTTATAAACCCTTTCTACTAAGGTTGATCAATTAATACGATTTTTACTGTTAAATGCAATGTTTTATTTTACTTTCTCGCAGGTCATCACCAAACGATACAACTTTCAGATATTCGAAGCGTTGTAGAGTATGTAGACAACATACTCTATTGAATTGTAATAAATGATTTTATCCAGACGACGGCGCTATTTACACAAGAAACTCAAGTCTTGAAAAACCCGTCTTAAAAAGCCCGCTGAGGCAGAGCAATTGGTACCAGGAGTGTATTCGTCCTGTATTGTTTACTACTGTGTTTTGAATAAGGACTTCATATTTTTACGATTACTGTTTTCGTTAGAATAATACATAATTCAGACAGGTTACCCTATGATGCTCCGCATTTAACGTTATTTTAATTTCCATTTTTCATTTGAAGCGTTGCGTCATTTATTAGGCGCACTAAAACTTTTATTATTGCGCTGTTTTTTACAGGACCGCTGGGCCATATTTTTATACCAGGGAAAGAACAAATATCACGTTTGTTTGAGTAAACTTAGGCCCATACATTTCACCTTTATAACAGCGGAATTAACAGAGGAATTAGCGAAGGCCTTCGTTTTTTTTTTTCTTTTTTTTAAAATCCCGAAACCTTGCACTCTGGCTGTAGTACAAGGACGCCACACATCCCGGACATCCGACACGCACTTAGTCGTGCTGACAGCTGTCACTATAGCTAACGCTAATGCAGATGAGCTAACCTGAGATGAACAGAGACAGGAACGTCTTGAGCATCACGTACATTTTTAGAAAGGACACTACTTTTTAAAATTGCAAACGGGATGGAGTCAGGCTGTTAGACGTAGGAGAAGACTGTCATCACCATCGGGTTAAATACATCTATAACATTTACAGTTGAAGAAAGCAGAGCCACCCTTATCCATACGTGAACTGTGCGTCTATAGTTCCACTGCGGTGACAGTACGCGCCTCTCGCTCCGTGAGTTGTAACGGAGAGCTGTGTTGTAGCACATCGAATGATGGAATCTGTGTTAATTATTAAATACTGTAAAACATCATTTATATTATTATGCCAGCTTGTGTAAACACTGAAGAAAATCAATTAAATCTGACAGTTTGTGTCAAATTTCGCTCATACCCATAATTACTTCGCGCAGTCTTTCCAAAATAAGTTAAGCGAATTTTGCCTTTTCCAGGCATTAACGATGCAGGTTAAATTTCGTAAAGGTTAAATATTTTGTCTAGTTGTGTTTAGTAACAACGCCTTTATAGGAAGTTAGTTTTTCATTACATGTGTGGTATTTAACACTGTAGTGTATTGCTGTAAAACTAAAAACTCCAGGATGGAGCATATTGATTCATTCATGAGAGGTGCAATCAGTCCTATGTGCATTATAACATCCTTACAACAAGCGTGTGTACAGCTCTCTGTTAGTGAAAGTTTAACATGGTGATGGAGTCACTGCCTCATCATCATGCAAGTTTGAATTATGTATTCTGTTTACATGGGTTTATTTTAGGTTTTTGAATATTCTGCCACATTTCTACCGATAAGATTGTAGAATCAGTCTCACTACGTGTTAATGCCTTGACTTCAGACAAATCTGGTGTTAAAATTAATTGCAAAACGGTAAATATTATGCAGCGTATTATTGTCAGTTTTTATTATTATAGCCTTGGATTTGTGGGTCTTCACCTTTCAGTTAGTGTTCCCTGTCACTACACAGTTGCATTTCTCACTAACAATGATGCTACAGTACTGAATAGTCTGAGTGGTATAAATAAGGTAAAGGAGCAAAACAGCTCATCAGGATTGAATGCCCACAGCCACTGTTCAAAGTATAATTGATGAAAGGAAAATAATGATCATGGTCGGGCCAGCTATGTTTGGTAATTATACGTGTAGCACTATCATTATCCCATGTGCATATATATATATATATATATATATTTTTTTTTTCATAATTATTTACTAAATTTCATAATTATTTGATTACAGAGAAGGATCTTGGTGAATATTTGCCATTATGAGGGCCCAGGGCTGTGCTGATATTCTGCCTTAATGTGTATCCAAATGAATGTGTACCTACAATTCTGTGTTTGTGTAACAAAGTATAGAGTAAGTATTCAACTTGCAGGGTTTATGCTTGCACTAGCACAGCTGCTTTGCCCGGCAAAGTTGTAACACAGGATCGGCTAGTGTGTTCTTTAGCTTATTCTGGGATGGAGTTGAAGTTAAATCAGGTTCAGTTAATAAACACCAGGCCAGAGGTCAAAAAGCATGTCACTACATGTCCTATGTTAATAAATTTATTGTGCTTATAATTTACTTTTCATATAACATTGTATTGCATTATATATGTATGGTTAAACGGGGTGAAGTGCACAGGGTAATACAGTTTCACGGGGAGAAGTGCTTTACAAAAACATCATAGCAAATAGTGCAGTAGCACGGTTTTACGGGGAGAAGTGCACTGTGAAAAAATCCTACCACATACAGCAGGGTAGCACAGTCACACAGGTGGAGTACATAGGATTTTGTCACAGTGCACTTTACCCATGAAACTGTGCTACCTTGCTGTAAGTGGTAGGATTTTCTCATAGTGCACTTTACCCGTGAAACTGTGCTGCCTTGCTGTATGTGGTAGGATTTTCTCACAGTGCACTTTACCCGTGAAACTGTGCTACCTTGCTGTATGTGGTAGGATTTTCTCACTATGCACGTCTCCCCGTGAAACTGTGCTACCTTGCTGTATGTGGCAGGATTTTCACACTATGCACGTCTCCCTGTGAAACTGTGCTACCCTACTACACTTCACCCCGTGTAACTGCTGCCATGCTGTTTGCTACGATGTTTTCGTAATGCACTTCACCCCGTGAAATTATGCTACCCTTATGTGTGTCATACGATTTTTGATAATTAAAAATACTTGTTCGTTCATACAGGTAGGATTATCTGATAAGGTAGGACAAATGGATGGTTATAACTATCATTCTGTGCTATGGGGTAGGACATTCTCACGAGGTAGGACAAATCGTTAGAACATCCTGCTTTAGTTTATATGCGTGTTGTTACTGAGACTCGTCTGACAATATTGATACTGAGCTGAAGCCTGTTGGCGTAATTACAGCAGTAGCTTACATATAAGCAAAGCTTGTCTGTTATTTAATAGTTCTATAGCGAATTGGTGAGAATTAACCAATTAAAATACTTGTCTGCACCACCGACCAGCGTGGCCAGTAAACAGCTGTTTAGTGCAGCAGGACAGCTGTATGCTGACCGGCGTAGCAACTTGCTGGGCGAGAATGCGGAAAAACTGTTGTTTCTTAACTACAGTATTCGTTTGTTTGGATTTAATTACTAGTTAACAGTATGGATGTTCATAAATTGATGAGTATTGATGTTCATAAATTGTTAATAGTGATGTTAACGGTTACTAATTGTTAATGGTTAGTTCTTTATTAATAAAAGTAGCATCGCATCATGGCATATTTCATAAATCTTGTGTTCGGGATTTTTTTGGGTGATATATCTTTTGGCTTCGGTTTCGGCAGAAAGTCAATTTGTAACTTTAGGTTTCGGCTTCGGTTTCGGTCAAAACCAAAAAATCAATTTCGGTCGGCCTCTATTATTAATGCAATTCTAGAGCATTCTTAGGAAATACATGCAAATTGGAAATTATGCATGTTAATGAAGATAAAATACATAATACATGATCTACACATTACAGTGTTTTAGGTCATTCTATCTACAGTAGTTAGACAAAATTAGGTCCAATGTAAGGATCACAGAGCCTGGTTCTGTGCAGGTGCTTTCTAATCAGATGTAAAATGGGTCTTGTGAATTTACTTAATGTAAATACTGTTATTGGTTCTGGTTTAGATTCACCTTCTCCCCCACGAGCATGTCATCAAACCTGTCATTTAAACAGTCAAGTGCCTCATTTTCTAATGATACTGATTGTAGCACCTCAGTCAAAAGGTATGCCCTCACAGCCTCACTAACACACATGTATGCTCAAGTCAGTAATAGCATCCTGAGAGTGCTGAGGGTTGGGAGGTGCGTTACCGTGGGGGCCACCTTTCAGAATGCAAGGAAAGCAAGCAAGCAGTGATGGGGGCCTTGTTGTACAGGAGCAGTACCCCTATATGTAATGATTGAAGATGATAATATTTTTAACTGGGGAAAAAAATAGATGATTGATTTTTGTGTTGCTTTTTTGTTTTTTTTTTTACTTTTGTTCTGTATTATTAAAAATTGAATGATGGTTAAGTTTTAGCTTTTAGATAGACATGAGTCTTTTTGAATGTTCTATGATTGTATGCATGTGTCATGTTGACATTTAGTTTTTTTTGTAGCTGTATTGTTTCATAGATGAAATACTTCATATATTGATGTCTAACACTGTTTATATGAATTATAAAATCTGTTTTTGGATTATATGTTGAAAAGATTTTAAAGTCAGTATGTATGAGATATTGTAGATTTTGTAGTGCAAATACAGCAAAGCAACAACAAAGTAATAGGGGCAAAGAAAAGTAGTACCACATTGTTTCTTACATAAACATTACTCTCCACAATCCTGCAAGTAGATGCATAAAGTATTTAAAGTATGTATGTACGGAATCTCAGCCCTTCAATCCAATTCTGAGAGTACTAATGTTACGCCCTCGTCATTATTGCATGCCAGCAGCAGGAAGGAAGAGTTCAGCAGGAAGACTTAATAATAGAATAACCGCTGCTCACAACAGCCCGGTACGAGGTATTACGTGTCCATGCAGTACACTGAGCAGTACGGTTCCCGGTGTCTCGCGTTTGTTCCTCTCTCTGTGCTATCCGAATTCCCAGTTTCCTCACCTTGCCTTTTGTTCTTCCCAGCCCACGTCCCTGTCAAGACTGGCCAGCCCGGCATCTCGACTTCTTGCCCGTCTCTTGGATTGTGCTTTTTGGATTGCCCCTAGCATTACTTTGTTGTACCAATCCCCGTGTTCTCTCTCAAGTGTCACAGCTAATGTCAACTGTAGTGACAGAGATAACCTGTCGTCAGCAGCAGTTATTTAACTCTTCCTGCTGAACTCTTCCTTCCGGCTGGCATATTATGGTTGTATACCAAAATTTCGTCAACGTTTTGCTCACGATGTCAAGTGAAAGAATTGCTTTTCACATTAAAACAACAAATTCCCTTATAACCTAGTAACGACATCTCTCCTGTACTGTGCCTTCTTCTCCGATTTATGCACACACGGCTGCTGGACGTTAAGCAGTACTAACAGTAGCGTTGAAATCCTCAGTTAAACACGAGAACATGGTTTAATATTTCAGACACTGCTTGTGAGCCTTCAGCGGAACAACGGCAGAAAGAAGGAATTAAGCGGGCGACAGCTTCATAAATACTCCATGACAAATGTAGCCGGACGGCGCGGGCCACTTCAAGGCTCGCAATGATTTATTGACCGCTTTATTCGTCACACAAAGGAGGGGAATCCTGCTCTCGCTAGTGGACAAATCGGTGCTTGACAAGGAAAACATCAAGTTGCGAGTTGGTTACGGCGACATATGATGCAAAGCGCTATATGCTTAATCGATTATTTATATCAGTAATGTACAGCGGTTTGCCTGCTTTAGTTTACACGATCACACGTCAGGATGGGAATAAATGAAAAAAATTTCATAAAACAATACGAAAAGTTGTTTCACAAGCTAATTTAATAAACAGTGTTTTGTTATTTAAAATTGCATATAGATCAATAGATTATTTGTTAAAAAACAAAACATTAATTTCTAATTTTTGAGGCTTCTTTAAGAAACAAAGAGTGCAATGAATCTCTGTCCATTTCAGACATAATGCGGCAATCTTTAATGTGGCATGGGTTACTATTTCCCACGTCATTTTATAAACGTCAGTGTTTCGCAAAAATATATTAAAACTGATCCGGTCCTCAGCCGGAATTTGAATTTTCTTCCGAAAGGAGTGGCTTTTTTGCTAGTCCAGTGTCTTCCCACAGTCCAAACACAAGTTGGTTAGGTGAGACTTTTTTTTTTTTTTAACGTTTTTGCTTGTTGGTCTGCCATCCAGTGTGTATCATGCCTTTCGATCTTTGTTACTGAGTTAAGATAAAGATCCCTGTAAACGGGATTTCAGTTGGTTGGTAAAATAAACAATATCATTCAGATGCCAGACGTAAAAGCTTTTATATCTTTAACATTACTGAGGGTGTGCATATGTGTCATGTTTCAAATACAAAGTCTCGAGGCAAAGCGGAGTCCACATTCAGAAGGGTTTTATTTACATTAGCAAATAACTGAGGAACAGGCAGACACAAACTAAGTGTAAGACCTATAATAACAGGCAAGGGAGTAAGAGAGACACAGACCTTAAATAGAGGAAATAACAAACACAATGACAGGTGAAACAAATAAGTCCATTAGCAAAAGAGGTATGAACTTAGGATAAACACAGAGAAAAAGGAAACTAGACAGGACAGGGAACGATAGAAATACACTAGACTAGACAGGACCCGCAGGGGTGTGGTAATATGTGATGTTTGATGATTGCATTTTATCAGTTGCTTTGTATATCAAGTCTGGTGCACTTGGCACCATATCAGCCAGCTGACTGGCCATCTGTATCTTAGGCCTATATTTTTAAACAGAGAGGTTATGGAACTGTGGATCTATTTCCTGGCACAGGTCTTACTTCTGGAACTCAGATATTATAACTCTTGGTTATTAGTCCTGAATTAAACTGAACATATGGGGTACATAAGGATTATATAATTATATAAGTAATGTAAAAGAATATTTTATTTTCATCATCTTAGCATAGCTCCTGTTTGTTCTGTGTGAATTCATACACACACACCCACCCACACACACACAGACACATGCACACCCACCCACACACACACACACACACATACACACACACACACTCCTGAGTCGGCAAGCTGTCGGTGCGAGTTTCTCAGTTGTACAGGCATGTGTGGGGGAAGAGGGGACTTGACAGCTGTGACAGCGAACGGTTATTGGCCTAATTAAGATGCCACACTCACGTCCAGCCACAGAATTAAGGCCTGATGGGTAATTGATCAACTACTGGGAGGTCGAAGGAAAAGAAAACAACTTGGACAGAGTGAATGGAGGAGGTCCATGATGGGACAACATGAACTTGGACCCGCAACGAAAATCACCTACTGTGCCATACTTTCTAAATTTTACTGGACAGAGGTTAATCAAATGCCTTTTCCATTTGATCACCCTCTGAATCTGATCAATGCTTGAACAGAGCTTTTAAAGGCAAGTTTAAAATGCGATGGTCTCAAATTGACTAAATCGGTGATCTCTAATGTACTAACAGAAGGAACAGTAACATTAATACAGTGTCTCAAACGTGCAAATTCAATTATTTCTGTATGCTCATCTTCCTAACATAGTTGCCTTAAATCGGTTAACACAGGTTTAATGATGAGACTACATAGACAGCACATTGGCAACACTAGGTGGAAAAAACCAATAAGACACAGAGAGGGAGGAACAAACTACTTTGATGAGTACAGGAGAAAAACAGGATCAGACAGCTTCTGTACCAGTACTAAATTCTTGCTAACTGCCTCTGGGCAGCTCTGTTGTGAAAGGTACCATACATAAATAAATTGAATTGAATTACTTCACCCCTTTCTTCCTCGCAGCACTTTAACATCATGTGCTTACCAATGGTCAACACAGTCCTGGGATTTACCCGCTCATATAGGAGGGAACACAGAAAGACATATGGCTAACATAGACATAAAGCAATCAGCAGACAAACAAATTCACCAGCTGCTTTATTGCTTGAAAATTAAGGCAGGTGATGGTAAGTGAAGCTGAAATGAAAGGTCTTTAACCCAGATTTAAGTATGTCCTGCTGGTGATGCCTGACTGATTCAAGTGAAGGCTGAATAGCACTCTGTGAAATGCCATGATGTGTTTAAAGACCAGATCTGACCATTAAAACCTTACAGTCCCACACCGGCCCACAGTATGTTGTATGTTTGTTGAATTGTGAACACGTGCAAGTGCATTCATATGGTAATACACAGGTCTTATTGTTCATTCATAACAGGACACAAGTGTCACAGTAATTCATCAGATAGCACTGCTGCCTGACTGGCTTGATTTTGGCCCTCTGTGCTGTTTCTGGAGATAGTCAGTTCTCCATAAACCTGCATGGGTTTCCTCCAAAAATTCAGAAACATATGATTTGACTCTCTGGGAATTTCTAAATTGCCAGTAGATGGTGGTTAAAGAGCTGGTCATGTGTGCAAAGGGTTTTGGGACTAATTGGAAAACTAGATTTATAAAATGGGGGATATAGTATATGTACTATTTAGAAACCTGGACTTTTGACATGATAGTACTGTAATACTTAGACAGTGTAATCGTATGTGGAATTGCCTTGTTCTTTAACCAGTAATTACTCTGAAATAGTGACAGAAGCAGTCACACTTAGAAGGGTTCTGAACACTAACTGGTTATGCATTAGTGAGTAATTCTTCTCTACAATTATGTCTGACACTTAATTTTCGATAGCTCCCATGGTGTCTGTATGTCGAGGTTAGACCACTGCTTAACCTGCTCAGTACCAGGTGGAGAGCAGCACGCTTTTGCCTGACTGCAGTGGTATTGACTGCAGAGCACTCTCTGTGACTCGCTCAGACCAATCAGTATTGACATGGGGTTTTCCTCAGAAACAGCATCACCCCTCATCCATCAGGCATCACAACAGCAAGATATCAGTTTGTGAACACCTCTCTTGGATTTTCTGTCACCAATGACAGTCCTGCAATGCCTAGAACAAAATTCTGATGAATATCAGGCTGTGTTCATAAGTAAATTGGATTCATGCTTAAAATCAAGTCAAATTTTCATGATTTTCTTTGCTTTATGCTGTACACATTTATTAATAAACATTTACTGTTAAATTGTAAATACATAAGGTTATAAACAAATAATAAAAAATCCCCTGTGGTCTGAGTAGAACACCACTGAATGGATATGCAAGCGTACAGAGATGAGCTGTACTATAGCTGTTCACAGACGGGGGCGGGTTAGAAAGACAGAGATAAATCAGAAAGAGACTGGTCAACTTGCATGATTTTCATTTGTCAAAATACATTGGAGTTTGTTCTGTCCGACACCTTTTAATGATCAGCCTATTAACAGAAGTGCTGAAAGTCTTTGATCTCTCTGTCACTTGTTTTTATGGCCTAATTGATTTAATACAGCTTTATTTAACAGCTCGCGAGGCCTGTTGTGCTCACTCAGTGCTTGTTTCTGATTATGAGGCCTGGGAGTGTGGTTTTTATGTGATCCTCTCACAAGTATGTCTTCAGGTAATACGTGTCTCCATGAGACATCTCCTTCACATGCTGTTCCTGTGGCTCTCTCTCTCTCTTTCTCAGGGGTTGAGTGCATTTCCAAAGGAGATTATGAGCGATAATGGTGGAGCTGAGGAGTGCTGAGGTAGGGAGAAAGAGAATAGGAGATTTGATGGCTAGTCGATACTGCAGCTCTCCCCCTTTCTCGATCACTTACTCAGATGTGCGTGGACACATGGACACGCACACACGCACTCCTCGATATAGTTTGAGTGTTCTTTGATGTCTGCATCTCCGCTTGGCTGGTTTGCATCTTTTAGCAGTAAGGGAGGAAGGTCATACGTTATAGCAGATACGAGATCAATATCTCTGATGTGAACATCTGTGACCAGATGCTGGGACCACATGTTGGGATTTTCAGTGTACAGACATACAAATGGGCCAGGTGGCAGGTATGCAGGTTGCACCCAGGGGCACTACCATGAGGTATTCAGACACTCAGTAGGTCCAGCCAAAGCTCTAAGCCTGGGGTTCACCTCCTGCCACCATGTGTGTGGTCATACAGCCTCATATTGAAAGGGCTGTGGGAGTAGGGGTCTGCCCATACTAGACACGTGTACAGTGGTCATTGCAGTAACAGTGATGGTAAATCTATGTTGTATTTTATCTATTATTGTGTGTTATTGTAATAAATTTCAATAGATGAATGTCGGAATGATGAGAGAGAAATACCCAGTAGTGAATTCACTCTGGAGAGATATTTCTGACCGGTAAAAAAAAAAAATTAAAAAAAACCTGTTTTTATCATTTCTGTTTCACTGTTTCATTTCCGAAGATAAAAAAAAAACAAAAAACTATGTTGTATTGAGGCTGGAGGAGACGTTGGACTGGACTGACTGGATCAGTGATCGATTTATATTCAACAGAAGGTGGCATGGTTGTTATGTACCTAGAAAATTGGAGTTACATTTATACAAAATGTCTCACTCTTTCATCTTTTATGTGCTGGGTTAGTTAATCTGAGTTCAGTCATAATTGTGTTGACAGCACTTAATGCTGCAGTTGTGAAACACATTGTTTTACATTGCATTCACCAACAGTGCTGCAAATGCTTTGGTAATGAGTTTTTAAAGGTTAACTTTTTACTTTAAAGGGTTTATACATGTAGACATTGCTCAAAACCCTTTAAATCTTAAAATCACCAGCAATATGCATTTGCACTAAGTGCCACTCATGACGTGACCTGATGAGAACATCTCCTTGTCATTTTCTCCATTAGACAGGAAATGAACACAAGACCAGTATCTTCCATCCACGACGATGACAGGCATGGCCAGCGTTTGAAACACTGAGCAAACGTTAGGGCAACGTTGGTGTCTCCTTGGGCCTGGAGGACAATGGACCGTGACAGCTGCCCGATGGCATCCCATCAGTTTGTCTCAGTGGTGATAGGAGGATGTTTGTTGGCCCTCTTAGTGTCGAGTCGGGTGACGGACGTCCTCAGTACAGCAGTGTGGGGGTAGAGAATGAAGCGACAGCTGATTGGCAGTGGCACACTGTCTGTGCCTATTGATGTCTGCAAGCCCCCCCCCCCAGTAAAGCACAGACAGACACACACATACACACACACACGCAAAGGCACTCTACCACCTGAAGGACAGAGAACGCAATACATGTGCTCGCAATCCGGAGCGAGTGTTATTCTTGATATAGTTTTGTAACCAAACCACTCATCATTGCAGTGCTCACCAAGTCTCTAAATCTGCTCTGCACTTCTTGAATGCTGATTAACAGCAGACTTTAAGCAGGTATGAGGAAAAGGCCCGTTCTTTTTTCTGCTCATCCTCTGTCCTTGAGTGCCAGCCTCACCATTCACTCTGTGCTCTCTTACATATCTGTACTGTCCAGCCATCACTGTCTGCTCATATTGAGTGTCAGAGAAATGCTGGCAGAGGCCTTTCGGCCCTTGTTAATAATTAACCCCTCCCATTCCCCTGGCCGCCTCCAGATCATCAATAATAATTTTCACTGAGTAGTGTTCCTACTTTTTTATCCAGCCCAATTTCTAACTCCAGCCTTTGCACATATCTCACTGTCCTCTCCTTTGCCTGAGCATCTGTTCTGCTTATTCCTCCTGCTTGGTCCTGCCCTCCCCACCCTTAGCTACTTACTGCTCCCCCTTTTCTGCCCTCCCCCTCCTATTAGTCAGCCCTTCTTGCTAATCCCTCCCTCCTCATAGGTTCAGACTAAAGTTCAATCTTCAGGCTGTTCTGTTCTCATAGAAGGAGATTTGGCTTCTTACTCTGACAGGAAGCTCTCGCTTGATTGACTTAAGCATATGACTTTAAGTGAATATCTAACTGGCTTGCTTTATACTTCTAGAGTGCAGAGATGAGGGAAGTCCATTCAGTTTAAGAAAGTGGACACCAACTATCTAAGTCTAGGCAGACTTTAAATTTAATATAACATTCTTCCATCAAAATGCCTAGGAATAACATTTCTAAAAGCATGAAATTTATGTATTTACATAAACTGTCCTTTTGTAAGAATGTCTTAGCTGTATGTGTGACAACATGTCACCTCAATTCCAAAACATGAAATGATAGGCTAAAGACACTGGCCAATGGGAAAGTGGGAAGGTTTTACATGTGGGATGTGTTCGGATGCCTTTTGACAGTACATGTACTGGAACAGACAAGCTTGGCCAAAAGCAGAGCTTTTTAAAGCACATGCAAAACAACCTTCAGCAGGGTATTCCAAATGTAAGTGGCTGAGTGATATTGGCAAAATGTAACAGGAAAAAAGAAAGCAAAAGATTTAGGCATTTTCCTTAATGCTATAAGAGCTTATTGATATTTTGATTTTCTCTTCATCCTGGAGGCCGAGTTGCTGAGGCAGCCGGTTTTACTCCGTCATTTACGCGTGAGAGAGAAGCGGCTGGCTGGGATAGAGCCAGGCACAGCTGTCCAGCCAATCTCCATTTTGGGGCTCTGCACTTGCTCTGGAGCATTGTACATAATAGGACTTGGACTCCATGGTCCATTCTGAGGTCCTTCTATATCAAACATGTTGATGTCTAAAGAGTGGAAGACCATAGCTGTTTGGGGCTTCTGCTCCATTGTGAAGGAACATCCAAAACTAGCACAGAGACAGGCCTCCCAAGAGCACCAGGCTGATGAGCAGACGTTAAGCTGAATCAGGGCTTCAGTATTCAAAGGTGGCAACGTGTTACTGACATTTGTGGCCTCCAATGAGATGACTGCACTGCAGCACGTCTGCTCATGGTGAAGAACGATGGCCGGCCGGGGTTAGGGTATCTACTCTGACTCTGCAGTGAGGAAAATCAATGCTCAACACCTTCACCATGCACTGACTGGCAAACAGTTGGCCACACTGTAAATAAATATTAGTCTTCATTTGTCTTGTTAACTGCTGGAACCCCGTTGTCATGGTGGAACATGGACTCCTCCCCCTGCCCAACACACATCCCTTCTTTGTGTCATGGTTAATTGAAGAGGCTTGCTAACGACCTCCACTGGGATCAATTTCCATTTCTTACTTTGCTCAGTGACCCAAAAGCTCCCACAATGGGGACCTTGATACAGATGCCCCTATATATAGAGGCTGCTCCTGCTGCCTGTCTTGTGTGGGTTTCTGACAAACCCATGGTGCTCCACCCATTGTCAGCCTTGCAAGTTACTTTATGTTTCAATTATTACTCACTCACCAGAATCCTCTTTGGGGTCCATTGACAACATACAATGCATGTGTTATAGAAAAGAAACAATACATTACTACATCAAAGGGTTGGATCAAAGAAATAAATATAATAATCCAAATAAGGTTATTTTTATATGTTAAGTTCTTATAAGATGGCATAAAGAATTCAAAAGGGTCTCATTGGCTCCATATATTACATACAGCATTATAAGTACACTATTATGTCCTAATCTATTATTAATCTATTATTATTACTATTATTAGATAAATGTGCTTATGATACATTAAAAGTACTGCATGATGATGGATTTACATGTGAAATTACTTCTAGAAATGTATTTTCTCATGAATATTTACTCAAAGGCACTTAATGGCAGTTCTGCATATTTCAATGTGAACTTAAACATTTGTATATGGGAAACAGACAAAAGGCTGAACATAAGTTCGTGGGTGATAGCCTGACTGCACACAGGCAAAGGCAGAGGGTGTGGCAGAACCCTAAATGGGACTCGCTCACCTTCCTAAGAGTGGCCCATAAAAGCCACTAGGTAAGGGATATGTAACACCTGAGGGCAGGACGGCCTCACCTGAGACCAGTAGCAGGTTTCACGTCTGGCCCATATTGACCAGAGAACAGGTGCTGACAAACAGCAGTTTTCTTAAAACACATTCACACACCTACCACCGTGCACACTCATTGTTATTAGAACACATAACTGTAAAAGAATAGTAATGCATATTCTTAAGGTTTCTGTACGGTGTTTTCATGACTTGTGCAAGGTGTGCTACCCTTACATCCTACAGTACCTGAGAATGGCTATATATCTTCATGACCCACGACTATATATTCCCAAGAAGTGTTGTTGGCAAAATATATAAACTTGTGAATGTTATTTCTCAATATTTTTGAATCAACATGAAATTTAACAATCGTTTAAATAACTGTATACAACTGAAATACTGTATGTCCTTTAACAGGTTATGTTAAAGACCTGTGGGGTATTTGTCATTTGACCCATCTGCCAAACACTGAGTCAGAACTCCTGGTAGGGTTTTGACTCTGTGTGTGTGTGTGTGTGTGTGTGTGTGTGTGTGTGTGTGTGTGTGTGTGTGTGTGCTGAAGAAGTAACGAACAGAGTGTCTGTGGGAGAGAGGTTCTCAGCTATTCATTCAGCATCTTCCAAATCACACTGAAATTAACTTTACACCAAAGTAAAATTCAAGACCATTGACAGCTGTCAGTTCAGCACATCTAAATTACTTTCAAGTACAATACATTACTGAAATTAAATATAGTGAACAATTGTTTGGGAAAATGTAATCCAAAATGGCATTTGTATGAAAGTTAATGAGCCCAAACCAGAACTTAACATCAACACACACACTGCTGCAACTGAAATAATTACTTATTTCAGTGCAAGCCAAAGACGGTAAAACACAGTTACCCTCTTCAGAGCTTAGTTTTACACAGCTAACAAAGTGGTCAGAGATATTATCACTGACTTAGGCAGGCATTGGGAAAAGACCAAAGGGAAGAGAAACAGGACATGAGATGAGATGAGAATAATTCCACATGTTGGCTGGGCGTGCTAATTGTGCCTGTTATCTACGTGTGTTATCTGTGCCAGTTATCTATCTTTACATGCTATCTGTGCCTCTTATTTGTGTGTGCCATCTGTGCCTCTTATTTGTGTGTGCTATCTGTGCCTGTTATCTGTGCAAGCTGTCTGTGTGTGCTGTCTGTCTCTTATTTGTGTGTGCTGTCTCTGCCTGTTACTTCTGCATATTATCTGTTTGTGCTATATTTTCCTTTTATTTGTAAGTACTATCTCTGTGTGTTATCTGTGCCTATTTGTGTGTGCTATCTGTGCTTGTTGTCTGTGCATGCTATCTGTACCTGCTGTCCATAAAGCACTTTGAAAAAAAAACAAGAGGGACAGAAGGAACTGTGAACAAATGGGGAGCAGAGATGGGAGGAGTGAAGGGATGGAGCACAGGGAGAATTCAGGACTCCTTCTCCTAGGATCATGCAGGACTCCTTCTCCTAGGATCATGCAGGACTCCTTCTCCTGGGATCATGCAGGACTCCTTCTCCTGACACTGCTGCTTTTATTTTGATTTGACATTGTGAATGTGGTGCTAGGCCTGAACTTAATAAAGACAGGTATAATTACACAAACCTTCCATTTGTGTAAATGCTTCTCAGACTTGTTCCCTTTTTATGGTCTGTACTCTAAGTTAGAACTGTGCATCTGAATTTCATGGCTGTTATTTTAATTGCATCATTGCGGCTGTAAACTGTAATCTGAATTGTTTTGACAGTAATACGTTTTTTATGCCACCGCTTTTAAGTGTACAAAAGCAAGACGAAAGCGCTGTGAAATTGTAATTGTTCGTATAAGACTGTCCAAATCATTAGTAGAAAATTATTTTTAATTGTTATGACATTTACTACGATCTTTGTCTCCAGTTTTTATTATTATTATTATTATTATTATTCATGTTTTTTTCTGCAAGCTGGGTCAGATGAGGGGGAAGGGAGGGTAGAAAAGGCGCAACGAATGGTGCTCATTTGATCCATAATTGATTGCCTTTATGATCGTCTACCGCGGTAGCAAGCGTGTATTCCTGACCGCAGGTTGGAGAGGCGAGGCAGCGATTGCGTCTCTCTTGTCTTCATGTTTTTGTTCTCTTTGCTCTTTAATGAGTGTCAGGATGATGGTTTTTATGGGGGGAGGGGGGCGACAACATAACAAAAACAACAAGAAAGCAAAAAGAAAGGGAAAAAGACCAAAAGAGCAAGCCTTTCTGATAAAGTGCTTACGGAGCGTTTACGTGGAGTTTTGCAAGCGGCACTTTACTCTCAATGTAGGGCAGAAGTACCTGACTAGCGCAGAGATATCTAATTGATTATGGAGGGAGAGCGGGAGAAAGAGACGAAGAGGGATGACGGCGGGGTGGCATAAACGCCACATCAACTTAAAGAGTCGTGCAACCTTTCCACTGAGGAAATGTATATGATATTCTGTCATGATAAATTAACTGTCACTTATGTTTTCCCATGCATTTGGTTTTCTTTAAAAATGTAAAAAAAAACAAAAAAAAAACAATTGCATGTGATAAGTAAACGTTTGTCACATGTAGTGCGTTTGACAAAGTCCCCGCTCACCCACCTATTGCATGGTGTCAGATTCAGTGCCTCAAAACCGAGGAGCTATTATGTTGTCGTGAGGTAGCCTGGAAGTGTCTCTGTCATAGCGCGCTCGCTTCTGAGTGCCGTGCGGGATTCAGGCGTGGTGACTGGCTGGGGGAGGATGAGAGGGAGCGCAGTCAGCCTGGCGCTGCTTGTCACAGAGAGAAAACGAGAAGCGCCGCTGCCGACAGGCGTGCGCTGAGATGCGACGCCGAGCCGCTTGGTACATAAATAAATAAATAAATAAACACATAAACTTTAGTATCTCAAAGAATTATTTTGTCCCCGTTTAAAGGACTTGATTCGACTTAACTAACGCAGGGACTCTCGTCAGAAAAGGCACCGAGTAACCGCCTCTACAACAACAGCGTCGTACTCCCAGACCGAGTCCAGAAATTTTGATTTTACTTTCAAGAACCTCAGACGTTTCAGTAAACCGGTTAAGTGTGAAGATTTGTGGAGACTAGACACAAAACGAGGGCGATAACTACTGATAATTCCTGCTGAAAATAGGCCTTTATTTATTTATTTGTTTTATTAATCCGTTATTAGTCCCACAGTGGAGAAATGCATTCTCTACATTTAACCCCTCACCTGGGGGATCAGAGGGCACCTAGCCACATACAGCATCTAGGAAGCTAGTGCTGTGTCTTGCTCAAGGACACACCTGGTTGTGCTGGGATTTGAACAGGAAGACTTCTGCATCCTTGCTTGAGGTTCTACCCATTGAGCCATCTCAGTAAAACCATTTGAGACCTTTAATCTATTAGAACAGAGTGTTATATGTTATGTTATACTCCAGGCTTGGTCCTCCCTAGTCTTTGCCCTAGTCTGCCAAGGATATGTGCCAGGCCACCGACTTCCCTGCAAAGGACAAGCGGTTTGATAATGAATGGATGGATTGGGACTAGTGAAGTGCAAGATGAAGCAAATAAGCAGAAGGAAATCCTGCCACATTTGTCTTCCACTCCTCCTTTTACAATTCACTTCTCTTGCATGGAACTCTGTGAGGCAGCTTGATTAAATCACCAGTGAGCAGTAGTGCCAGTTCCAGGTGGCAGGAGGTTTCTGTGATTGTGGCAGGCATTGTCCTGACCAGCCCATAGCCTGTCTCCTCAGCTCAGGCAAAGTCGTTTCTGTTGTCCACCTACTCCAACAGGACAGCTGGGAAATCCCCAGACCACTACATTCATCTGATGGCTTCTGCTGCTTTCAAATAAAAGCAACATGCACTGCTCTTATTTCTGAACTACTTTCCTTGCTGATAGAAACAAATTTCATGCCAAAATAACCCAAACTTCCTTTGTGTCTGCATTACTGATTTTATGTGTACGACCCTGTTTTATCTCTATAGGTTGCCTGTTTCCCAAACTTGACACACGCATACAGGCAGGGAATTGACCTGAGCTCTGAGTGTCTAACAGTCCCATGAGGATTACAGTTCTTATGTTTTCTTCATACATTACATCCATCCATCCATTATCTTAACCGCTTATTCCTGGTGAGGGTCGCGGGGAAACCTGGAGCCCATCCCAGAGCA
>JABJVR010000065.1:5902436-5939893 GCA_025773905.1 Chitala chitala
GTGTGTGTGTGTGTGTGTGTGTGTGTGTGTGTGTGTGTGTGTGTGTGTGAGAGAGAGAGAGAGAGAGAGAGAGAGTGTGTGTGTTTGTCTGATAGCTCTGAAGTGCCAGTCTAAGTGATATGGAGAGCATGGTTTGGCCAGTAGCCAAGGTTAATAGAATGACTGATTGTCAAATAACCCCCCCAACTCATTCACATCCTCAGTTCAACAACTGCAGATTTGCAATCAGTGTATTATGTTGATTTTGACAACATTTATTTTCCACGTTAAAAAACAGCTAAAACTGTCTAAATGCAATTAGGTCATAGAAAGTTCACCTTCAGGACAAATACTGAATTTCTCATATTAAAAGAGGTCGCCCAACCCCCTGAGACAGGAGAGAATACTTGTGTTACTGCTATCATCATGTTTTGCTGAGAGTTTGCAACAGGGAAGAGGAGGTAGAAAGCTGTTTGGCACTTAAAATTAACCAATCAAGCTCAAAGTTACCAGAGCAGGGACAGTGTTGCTGGTGCTCTGCTGTGGCCATTGATGGTAACTTAAATAATCAAATCCATTCTACTTATATTTTAAAGCAGTTAAGAGGTATTTCTTTGCATAACAATATGGGATTACGCTCACTCGGCCCTGGAACCCCATCTTGTATTGGATGCAGTTTCAGTTTTGAAATGCTGTTGTTAAAGATGTAGTGCTGAATTTGATTACCAAAAGTAACCAATGTATTAATTCCCATGCCAGTACGAGCTCATACTGAGCCCTGGGAAGATCAGCCTCCAGTTGCTAATGGCTGCACTCCTGTGAAAGCGCTCTCCCACCCATCAGTCATACACAATGTTTATAACTTTATACCTAAATAACATTAAATTCATTACCAAAATGTTACTGGTTCAAGTCCAAGATCGGCACTGTGTTGTACTTAGTATGAACAAAGTTCATATTCTTAATTTCATCAGCAAAAATAATCAGCATTATACAAAGTAAAGCCCGGACAGTCAGTGAGAGTAAATAAACTATTATCATTTCAAAAGTAAACATAAACACTAAAAGCCTCCCAGTGAAAATATTTGTTTCTTTTTACTTTGGTGGAGGCTATGCAATAAAAAAATAAAATCCTGAAAATTTCAATGTATTATGGAAAACATATAAAGTGTACACTAGATGAACAGGAATGACCTCTTACTCTTCTTATACACTTTATCTTCCTAAGTATTTAAAACATTAACAAAATTACTGTTATTTTCATTATTGTCTTTTTTGGGGCTAGAGTGTTTATTTCACAAAGGAAAGGTCAAGGTTGTGAATTTGAAATATATATATATAGGTATGTGGGCTGTACGGCTGTACGTTAATGTAGTGCATTTGTAAGTTATGGGACTGACAAAATGCTTTCTACCGCAAAGTGATTTTAACGCAGCAATTTGTCAAATAATGTTTTGGAAACTCTGAATCCAGTATGGCAGCTTTAACCATGTTTAATCAGCCCACTGTCTCCTTAATGCCTTATTCATTCGTTTATTTATTTATTTGTTTATTTTCGGAGCGACAAAAGGGAGAATTCCGCTGCTCGCGCATATTTTTTTCCTGCGAAAGCATGTTTCTGTTTGTCTATTCAGCACGGATCGTGTCAGTTAGCGCTTGTGACAGTTTGGATCCGGCAGGCGCAGCGGCAGGGGTCTGCTGGAAAACACGCGCACCGCGACGGCAAATTGCTTTTTGTTCCGGAGGGTCGAGCGCTGCTGCGTAGCGAGGCTTCTGTTCTCTGCGCTTTTCAGCTGCGGTAACTCACCTGCGCTTGGGGAGTGCACAGTGGGCGCACCACGGGGCAAGAGTTTAATCACGGGGGATCAACCAAAATAATTATTCATGCTTCACCGACAAGTTTTCACGCTTTGTTTACATTTGTCTGTCAACATGGCTCTAATTTATTTGTGTATGTGATAGAAAGAACGAACGTTTTCGTGGATAGTGTTGATGCCGGGGAATCTGGTTCCCATAATGATACGTATTTTATCAACTTGTTATTACTACATAAAACACACTGATGGAAAAAAATCTATATAATTTCTAATAAGTCAACGTTTAGGGGAGTAGGATTTATAGCAAAGGACGTCCTTATGTAAATTTAATTATTATGTACAGCACCGCTAAAACCATGGCATGTATATTCACCACTGGATAAAAAATTATAATTTAGCTTTCAATTCCATCTATGCAGCACAGCCTGTTTTACCAGTTTATTAAAAAAAAAGATTTATAATTTGCTACAAAGTGAGTCAGATATTTTATTGTCTATATTTCCAGTGTTGGAAAGTTCACAACTACCATACGTATTTGAAGCCTTACTTGCGCAGTCGTGTGTGCGTTTGCACTTGTGTTATGCGTGTGTGTTACTTGCCCAGATGTGCTTTACTGTCTGGCTCCTCTGCGAACTCAGTGATTGAGGTGCTTTTACTGCAGTAGCAGCAAGCTGTCCTTTACCATGTGTTCATGACCTCCGTCTCAGGTTTAGATGCGTGAAGCACACATGAACAGTACAAAAACATTTACACGTAAGCAGACATGCTCAGTGTACTTAGTGTAAAATCCGAGAGAAGCATGCGCCCACGCACGAGTATGAAAACATTCTGATGGAACTGGGCCAACTGGACGAGCTCATGGCCCTGAGGCAAGAGCAGAGGACACAGGGGTTTAAAGGGAAAGCATAGATGGAGGATCTGTGTGAGGGTGAAGGTGGGGGCAGCTGTGTTTGGGGTTGAGATTGCGAGGTGGAGTGGGAGTGACGGCTGTCAGGCGGCTTGCAGTTTCCTGTGAGTCAGCAGAAAGAGGAGGAAGTGGCCCAGGGAGAGCTGGGTGGGGGGTGGAGACTTTGCTGAATTAGGCTGTCTGTCCAGGACATGAGCTGGGTCACAGGAAGGGACACAGGGCCACAGAGTAAGGGCAGACCACTAACATACTGTGCAAACAGGGATTGTGTTGTTAGCCGGGGTACAGACCAAGATGCATGTAGTGTATTAGAACACTCGCATGTGTGTATGCATGCATTTGTGTGCCTGCTCGCCTTGCACGTTTCTGCATTCCTAAATGCGAAAGAGATGGAGGTGAGGTCAGGTTGCTGCACTTACTCACATTGGCGTCTGCGAGCTGAGTAACATACCATTTCCGTTACATTGTCTGAGGTGCACTAACAGTATACGTCTCATTGTGAGTGGAGATAATTCAGCTGAGCTGCCTGGGCAAAACCCTGTATATACAAAAATGTAATATTATCAAACAACGTCATCAAGACACCAGAATCTGTAAGTTATACACGAATGAGGATCAGTAGCAAATTAAACTCAGTTTCAGGTTTGGACCATGTGTAGTTTCATGCCAGTGGTCAGAATGTGTGTACAGTCTTGTCAGGTGAAAGTTATTAGTTGCAAAAGGAAAAGGAAGGGTAAAACGAGGACAGTCTGCTTGCTCTGGAGACATGCCAAGGGTGAGATGAAGAAAAAGCAAGAGCACGTTGGATTTCATATAAGACATATTCAGTAGTGCGGAATATGTGAGAATGCTCCAGAAACAGTTGACCTTATATTGATGGTGCCCAATCCTGTGACAGCCTCAATAGTTATGGTGCCAGTGCTGTCTAAGAAGGTTTGACTAGAAGCCACTAGAAGCTGTTGTGCTTGGTTTTGATTGACAACAAGTGAATTATGATGTAATATTTCATAGTAGGACTTGAATTTTGGGGGAAGGTACAAATGAGTGCAGGTGCCCTCTTGTTGTAATTTTAATGTGTCAGCCAAACATTAAACAGTCATGGCACAAAACAAAATCCAACTTCTAATTTTGTTGTACCATATGTGCAATGACAATAAAGTCTATTCTGTTCTAATGCAATTTCTCTATTTGAATTAAGCATGTTGGAAACACACAAATTCATTCATTGTCTGAAACTGCCCTAATAAAATGGAAATTATGATTTAATGTAAATGCCTGACTTATTTTCTGACATTTTGGTATAAAAACTTGTTGAATGTACACAAGTTCCATAGACCTATATTGTATCAGACAGAGGTTAGGTGGTTAGGGTTTCAGGGGGTTCAGATGAACAAATATTGCATGTTCATCTGGATGACCATATGAAACTACGTAATACAGTAAACCATAACAGTCTGCCAAGTTTCAGTCAAACAAATACCATAAGCAAGTAGGTTTTTCAACATGAAAAACTCAAAAAAAATTAATTGGTTTAAGGAAGCTGACTGCAGCTGTAGGTTAAAATTATATATATATATATATTTATTTATTTATTTATTTATTTTAAAAACATGAATGTAATAATAATAATAAAAACAATGCATTAACTGATAGGTTAGTTATGTAAAACTGACACTGATTTCACCTTAAGGAAATGTAACATACATTCAACATACAGTACTTCATAATGTTATTCTTATTGGTTACATTTGCATAATTCTTGAAATTAAAAAAATTACATAATAAAAACCAATAATAGTCAACATCCATGAAATTAAAATTTAAGTGAAGAAAACTATAATGTGTGTAAATTTATGACAATATTAACACATTTATTGTATAAGTAACAAAACTCTTCTATATCATTCAGTGATGTGCTGGACAGGATTGTCAGCAGCCTGGAGCATGTGCTCGGAAGCTCAGGGCTGAAAACAGAGTTCACCCTGGACAGAGCACCAACACAGTGCAGCATGCAATTCAACACGCTACTAATCCAACACCTACTTAGTTGAAACAACTAATTAGTAAACTTGAAAATACGTGGTTGAAGCATCATAAAAAAACGTGTATCTATGTATTTTAGCTTGTTCATACTTAACAAGTCATTACTTTATAACTGAATAGTCTGAATAATATCAGTTTTCAATAACAAATAACTGAGTGCTTAACAATTTTTTTCAATATATATTTAATAATTATTTTGATGATGCCTACGTCATCCTGTCTGATTTGGAGTACACAAGAGTATATTTAAAAAAAATAAAAATAAAAAATTGAAGTGATCAATTTGAAGGGATTAATAGCAAACTGTAACAGGTAGGACATCAGGACCCAAAACCATACCTGGGCTCTCCTGTTGTCTGATTGAATGATTGTCGGTAACCCACGCCGATTAATTAAGCCTCGTTGTTGCTATAGCCAATTGAAAACCCTGTGACCACGAAAAATTGCTAGTTACCTGTATCTTTGTGGTATCAATGTTCTTCGGTTACTTTATTATATATACCATTATCACCATGTTGAATTTGTTCTCCCATTGACCGTGTTCGATCCACTGAAAAGAACATTGTGTATTTATGAATTTTTCAATCACCGCAAAATGATCACAGTTAATTTTTTTTTGTTATATATCCTTCTCTAGGAGATGCACTGTACTGTATGATTTGATGCAAATCATGGACATGCGTTGAGCTGGATTAAAAAAAAACGTTCACGTAAAATCCATAATTCATAGGTACAGCAGAGGGAAAAAAGACTGGTCAAATAACCGTCCTATAATGCTCTGAACATGTGTTCTCCGCAGAACTGAGAAACTTTACACAAATAAAAAACAATTCAAATGATCGAACACGCAGTACCAAATAAATATTTTGTTTCTCCATAATAAAAAAAAACGATTTGAAGTATTTTAAAATAAGTATTTAAAACTTGTATGAAGGTGAAGCAGTTATAACTGTACTTGATTTTTTGTCCGTCAAGGTCTAACATTTTATAAATAATAGCTGATAAGCACGAGACGGATGATAATTCTGGCAAATTTAAAAAGGTAAACACGTTTAGTTATATACTGTATACTTTTGACATCTTCTGAAATAAAATTTTATAGTACTTCCCCACTTCAACTTTACAACCCCTTTGTAGTGTATCCGTTATTTCTAACCTTTTTTTTTTTTAGAATAAATAAATGCTTCACTGTAAACTTGCGTTATGCTTTAACCTTTAAACAACTGGACAGTTTCCGAACTTTTTTTAAACACCTGCGCCATGAACAGTTCAGCTCACGGCCGGAGGCTGATGATACGAATTAGCAGCCATATAATGAAGAACATGCAGTTCAGAGAACGGATGCAGTAGAACACAAATTACTGAGGAATACATAGATATTTCTTGATAAAAAAAATTTACATATGGGTGCGTGGTTATTTCTTAGGCCCATGATTATCTTTGCCGTACACAGATCTCTCAGTATATATAAATAGTCCTTAATGTAAGTACATTAAATGTGTGACTGCGGCAGCTATCCGGTCAAAGACAGGTAGGAATTATCAGCCAAGGTGTTATGGGTTACACTACGTACAACGTGGTGAGCTCTTTGCTTGTGGATGGCATTTGGTAGCGAGGTAGCAATGGCAGTGCACTTACTACTCATTTCCTTCATACATTTAAAGCCTTCATCTCCATTTCATTTGGTGTCCATTAACGGGCAGCTATGGATTTAAGACACAGAGAAAGCAATTCTGTGTTGACCATTTTCCTAGTGTACGAAGCTATTTAAATTGTTTTATGGGGTCAAGGGAAAGTGGTCAAAACAATGGTTTATCAGTTTGCACATGAGGATAAAATCAAATTAGCCGCTTAATATTTTTAAAAATAGGGATCTACAGCCGCATGTTTCCGACCACTTATCTTTATTTACAATATTTAACACGAACAAGTTATTTCCTTTATTATACTGATACTACCTCTCGATGAATCTTATAGTTTAAATACACATTTATTTCGGTTTTCAGTTAACATTCCTGATTTTTTTGTTATGATGTATTAAACTAATACTACAGTAAAGAAAGTTTAAGTAATATTGAACAGAACGTCTGAAGTCAACGCAATCTACTCGGTTTCTTAAAATTGCAAATAAATTATCTTTAGAACTTGAAAAAACATTAGCGAGTATTGTTGTTTACGTGATATCATTAAACCATTCATAAACATTTAATTTCATAGAAAACTTTCAACCAACATATTTAAAAACTTTCAAATCAAGGCCATAAATTTGGATATGAACGGTAGGAATATGTCTTTGCCAATATTTCTGGAGCTATCCTTAGCAGTATTTTAACGATCTCCAAAGTTTTTCACATTAAGAGCGTTGGAGGCTGATTTTTTCCCTACTAAACCCACGCCCTTCTTTCATATCCAAATGACAATATGAAACACTACTGCTAAACTCCAGTAACGTGCACGAGGGGTTTTAAAGTTTTATGTATTGCAAAAGCTGCATTAAAACTGTCATCGTTTAAAATTTGTAATATGTGTGTAAAGTTTATATTAATAAAATATAAATGATCGAAAAAAGTATACAAAATATAAAAATGATATTCTTTGATAATTATACAGTATGATTACCGTATTAATTGAATCACAAGGTAAACTGACAAAAACGTAGTAAAAAAATCAATTAAAACTCCATGACATTTCAAAAACAGTCTTTTTAATTTTTTTTTTACTGTGAGTTAAAAATGTATGTAATTTATTCGTAACAAACGGTTTCATAGTAAATGATGTCTGAAAATGTTTGCAAGATGCTTTAAAATGCGTGTAGATTAGTCAAGTAATCTATTCCTTCTGCAGGGCTAAAATGGGAATAAGCGTACACGAACAATATATGAAAACGGTCTGTAGCATCAGAGAAATACAATTCAAACAACAATATACGGTGTAGACAGAAGTAGTCAGAACTTTTTATTAAACATTATGAAAACAATATTCTGAACAACATTCCACTTCGCTCGTATCCTTGAGCATGTACACGTTTGTTCAGCAAATATATGTATATATTTAATATGTACACGTATATATATATACACACAGGGTTTGCGCTTAAATGGCATATGAATATAATTTTAAGTATTTTCATATTATGTTTATATTAACGTTAACAAACCCCAAGGGAACACTGAATAATGAAGAAATAATGCCATCCTAAGGGGAAAGAAAAAACTATGCACAAACATTTGGTTGAAAGTAAAATGGTCACTATTCACAAGTAGGAAGACCATTGTGGACGGCAAATGCTGATAAAACACATTAATTCTCATATTTTGGCGAAGAAATATTGATTGATAATAATAGCTTTGTCTGGATCCATGGTAAGGACAGAAGTAAACAAAAAACACGTGCAGAACCTTCGGCTTGAAGTATACCATCTGGACACAAAACGAAGGGCTACGTAGATCTCTTCGTATCCTCAGGCTGAGTTGTCACTTACGTGCTTTTTACTTTGGAGCAACACGTGCACAATTTAAAATCAGTCCCCTTAATTTTCCCGAAAGTCTTCAATGGCAAACGTCTTATTTAAAATTCGTTCGCCTAATTTTATTTTTTCTAGTTTTAAAAAACTTGTCTGTGAACTCACGTATGCCATGTTTCGGTTTACAAGTAACTATTTAGTATGTATATACAATATTGCATTACATTTTTTGCAGCATAAAGAGTAAAAGTAAATATCCGTGAAACTTGTTTGTCCTTAAACATTTATTGACAGTCTTGTAAATGTAATTCACTTCCATTCCATTGCAGAAATTGTTATATTAGAGAGACTCTTTATTTTAATGAAGCGCTTTGAGCACCCTTTTAAGACATCCTCAGGTTTGGAAGAACAATTTTAAAAACTAACTGCCGTGGATTTTCCACAGAGATCTTCGATTTAACATTTCACAGAATACACATGTTAACTGTATAAAATCAGTTTAAGTAAGGTCTGTGCATAGGCAATTAGCAGCAACTCCAGTCTTATCGCTATCTACATTTATTCCATGTCATGACTATATTTTTAACATACACCTTCTTGTATAACAATAATGGAACAACAGATCAGTTCAATATAAAATATGTTTTGCCAGTAATGTCGGATATAGTGCATTATGCTTAAGTTTTTCTTAATTAATCATATTCACTAGAATGAGATTATCGCAGTATTTGCATGCTGTTACATACAAACATTTTAAGACATTTTGAATAATCAAGCAAAAGGCTTTAAAAACTAAGATAACAACTAACAATACACTATAATGTTTACAAGTGTAATCTTTTTTTTTCTAAAATCTGGCTCAGTTTATATCATTTTAGTTTAAAACAACAGAAATGAATAAAATATCGGCAGCACATCTTTCTGTAATTACAGCTACGTCGTATTTTCTCAAGTCATTCGTCAGGTATTTCATCATTCCGCGTGTGAATACGTTACGTTTTCGTATCTATGAACCTTTTGGAAAAAGCAAGCAAGGAGAGACAAAAGGAACCAGGGTTCATGCTTCCCATCCAAAAGAATCAGGGGACAGGGTCAACGCTTCCAAATGTCGTAAAACCATACATGTCCCGCATGCAGGGTTGCTCGAAGTGTGTAGACTTGCACTGATATGAAACGTCCTTGACACAGCGCGTAGAATTACATGCTGTCCAGTGCTGACCGTCTTTAAAATGACCTCTGCTAATTTACGTAGCTTTTACGATTTTTCCCCCCATCGGGAAATTAGTTAATAGTCGTTTACATCTCACAGACGTTGCATTTAAGTTATCTTTGACTAAGACACGTTAAAAGAATCATGATTATAAGGAAATTAAGACTGGAAAAAGGTTCTTAGCCTTTTGTCTCTCAGGTCATTGACATTGCACAAATTAATGTTTTTTTTCGGTAAGACTTTGAAAGTTGATTAAAAAGAACTGTATCTATTACCACTTACGTTTTCCATTAAGAAGTAGCATGTTACTATTCCTTCGATCGCCTTTCCAGTTAGAAAGTCTTTCCATGAAGTTCACAGTATCCTCATGAAACATACAGGACGTACCGTATATGCGCAGGCAGCCTACATTAAGTAAGATGCGCATATAAATACATTAAGCAAATGTACATAATATACACTGATAGTCCCTTTACAATAATCTCAGTAAATAAAAATAAATAAATAAATAAATAAAATAATAATAATAAAACAAGAACAGAAAACAAACATTTTTGAAGTCTAAGAAAAGAAGCTCTCTCACATGAAGAATTCTGTTGAGGGAGGCTTTCCGTGATTGCCGCTGGAAGGATCCCTGTTGTTGTTACCGTTGAAGGTCCGGCTCGCCAGCTTCTCATACTTCTCCTTATAAAGGTCCCTCTCCTTAGCTAGGCGCGCGATGTCCTGCTTAAGCTGCTCCACCTGGCTTTGAAGCGTGCACTTCTCGCTCTCCAACATGTGCCGCTGCTGCACGCGCTTGAACCGGCAGGACTGAGCGTAGCCCCGGTTCTTGAGGGTCCGACGCTTCTGTTTCAGACGAATGACCTCCTCCTTGCTGAAGCCGCGCAGCTGCCGATTCAGTTCCCGCACGGTCATGCTGACTAGCTGTTCATCTGAAAAGCGGTCCTCCAAGCGAACGTGATGCGAGTGATGGTGGTGGTGGTGAACTTGGTGGTGATGGTGCCCGTTAGACGTGACAGAAAGGTCTTCTCCTGCAAACTGCTGTGCTCGGAAGCCCTCGTATGGCTGGTGGTGGTGATGGTGATGGTGATGATGCGCGTTGCCAATGAGGGCCTCTACGGCATCTTCCGGCGTCAAGTTGAGGGCTTCTGGATTCAGATGGTGCTGGTAATTAGGAATCCAGTAAAGATCCTCTAACTGAGGCTTTCCCGTAGAATTTTGGTTGTTATTACTGCTGTTGCTGCTGCTGTTGTTGTTAACACTATTGCCGGGGTTTTGGCCTTGTTGAGCTCCGGGGCTGGGAGCGCAGAAACTGGGCGACGAAGGCACGGAGGAGCAAGGGGTACTGATCGGAGTAGAGGACAACGAACCCGGCGGCAGGCGATGGCAATATCGTTCAGGTTCAGGAGGTTCCTTCTTAACTTCGAACTTCATAAGATCGAAGTCGTTCACGTACTCTATAGCCAGAGGGCTGTTGGGCAGCTCGGCGCTCATGGCGAGGTCAGTGGCCATGTCAGTCCATGCGATAACACCGGCTCTCACAGCCAAGGCGAAGGATGTGATGGAGGACCGCACAGTGCAGCCCTTGCACATGCACCGAAAAGAAAATACCGCGTGCAAGCGTAAGCACACACGCAGATACTTCTCAGTCCTTAAAACAACTTCTATTTATAGTGACGCAAATATACATATGCATGTAACCGAAGGTGTACACCTGCCAGTTTGCCTCCGCGCTTCTTGTTGACAACTTATCCCCGGTCAAATTCACACTTTGGTCGGGCGGACAGACCAGCTGAAATTTGAAGCTGTTATATTCAGAAACACTAACCTGCCTTGTCCTCGTGTCAACTCAGTAGTGGCTTGTAGTATATGATTTACTGTCCTTGGTTTGGTATGCATTCATCAGTTCTCTACGTCTTGTTTTTTTTTTTTGTCAGTTTTCCTATTTGAACACAAACTTTACTCTTCTTCTAATCCGTTAATAATTAGTACAAGTACATATGCAGCGCTCTTTAAAAAGTCCGTGCAGAGATCGTAAGCACGCGACTAGAACTCTATATTTTCTCCCCAAGTGCAGCCTGTGTAAAAAGTCAAACTTTCCGCGCGACGATTAGCTGCATCAACACGTCGGTTAAGAGTTCTGTAAAATCCAGTCCTCTGGAAGTTGCAGTGGAATTCAATAAAGAAGTCAGATAAATTCTTAATGCGATAAAAGCTGGTTCCCTTATGACAATCCACAGCTGGAATCCAATCTGTTAGTATAGTCTATAACTAGTGAACAAAAACATTAAATGCAGTGTATCCAGTGTTTTCTATCAGCAGCTGTATTGCTGTTATATCTGTTGACATGAGTTCTCGTCATAAGTTTTAAAGCACATGAACTTCACCGCTTGAACCAACTGAACAGCAGTATAGCGCTCGTAGGGTTATCTTCCAATTTATACGTATCAGTGTTCAGACGCGCCCACCTAGGAGGTGCAATGAGCCAATAGGGGAAGGAAAAAGCTAATGTTTTGCATTTCCCTATAGCAACCGCTATAACAAGCGAAGAACAACCCATAGCTTTTATGACATTTGTAAAGTCTCGCCCTCTAGCGACTGATTTAATGTAATTGCAATTGGATACAGCGATGAAAAGCATGGGAAAGAAGAGGATTCATGGACGTACTTTCTATTACAGTCCTCCTGTGTTCTCGAGTTAGGAGTGTTGGCCGGAAGGGAATGATCCAGGAGGTCCAGAAGTGGAGAGGGTCTCCGCAACATGTCAACGATTATAAACATTTAGTGGAAGTAAATAGGGAAGGTTAGGTTTTTATCGGGGGACTCACTATTCCTAAACATGTCCTTGCTTTCTTTATTTTTACTTTTATAAGGTCTTATAGCACTCCTCAGACAACTGTACTACACATAATTGTAGACAACTGTTATTCATTGATAAAATAGCATTGTCCGTTATACAATAACACTGCAAAATTGTTTTTTATAGATTTACTTGTCCAGAACATTTTTCGTAATTCTCATACAAGCACACGCACTTTTCCGAGTAAGTTCCTTCATGTAATTCAGTCGAAGTGTTACAATTGTTAGTAATCCACGTCCCTGCACTAAAAAGTAATACATTTTCTAAATTTATAACTAAAAGCTACCCGATCTTAGAGCGATTGCTTATTTAGGATATCAACTGTCAGGCAAACAATGACAATTCTATTAATGCTTGTCTTCCGTATTAATGTATCTGACCTGCTGTTTAGCGTTTAAACCTGCAATATCATCTCATTTTTCCAGTTCAAAGCAAATATCAGCGTGTATTGTCTATAGGACAGGAAATGAGATTTAGAAATAAACTTTTGACTTGGCCTTGTTAACTCTGCAAGAATTTTAAACTTCTCCTTGAATTTCCAGTCTCTAAAACAAAAATAGTTCAACGGTATAGACTGAAATAATTGCACGTGTAAAATCTGCCAAGTTTATAATTTTCTGTGATTTCAGAGCGATTTTCACTGTAAACTGTTTCATTTAATGTAATGTTCATACGACAATGGTCACATTTCGCTTTAGTTTAAAACACATTCTTTATTCCGATTTTAATCTAAATTTAAACTACATTCTATCTTATGTTACATTATACAAAGCATATCGCAGAACATGATTAGAAACAGAACACATACGGCCTAAAATACATTAATTGCAGACCTGAAAGAAGTATGTCCAGTTTCTTCCTACACTTTTCCTGTTTTTCAAGTGGCCTAACAAATATGTGTTCGATGATTCATTTCGCATACTAGTGTTAAGTCCAAATACTATCAGCTAAGTTAATGAGGAAACGTGGGGTCAATATTATTTCTATATTCGCTGTCATATTCACTACGTAGAATACAAATTAATATCCAAAACACGATTCATTCCGTTTACAGAATCAGTCTTTTTCATTATAGCCTACATTAAGTAATTCTCCAATATCATTAATTATATACAACAGCAGAACTAAAATCACCAAATAATATTCTTGTAGAAATATTGCTACGTCAATATGCTCAAAATTCTTAATATAACTCGTCTTTCTTAATTTGGTCCCATGCGAAAGCAAGCTAAACATTTTAAACCTGCCAGCAAAAGTTTAAATACGCATACACTAAAGCCCTCTTCTCTGGATTTTTCCCCTTGTGTGTAAAACTGAAGATTACATTGATTTTCTGAAGCCTGGACGGTGGCGGAGATAAAACAGATGTACAGCTTTTACTGCACCGGCTCCACGTAGGCTGAAGCGCGCAACACAACTCCCTGGGCGTAGCTAAAATAGACGTAACGAGCCACTCGAGCCGCGGCGCGAGCGCTATTTGAAAGGGAGAAGTCGTAAGTTATTTTGGAAGATGTGTCTAACAAAACGTTACCTGGAGTAACCTGTAGCTCTTGCATCTCACACAGTGATATGAATGAACTCTACAAAAAAGTTGGAATGCTATTCACAGAGCATGTGTACTATAATGGCTTTCCCCTATTGTATTACTTACTAAAGCTAAGCATGAGAAGGAACTAACTTTGTTCCATCCTGTTGTCTACCTTATAGTGATATGGGGTATATGTTATCTCCAGTGCAGCTTTAGGATTACGAGCCCAAAACCGAGCTACTGTGAACACTTTCATTTATCAAATATAAAACACTGACAGACTGGTCTACAGTTAGATACAAAGTCTTTAGGTTTATATTTATGATCCTATGTAACAAAACCACAAATTACCTCACAATGAATAGAAGCACGTGAATTTACTCCACTTCACGCATCCTCCTTCTGTTTTCAGGGATATAGTATTTGCAGCAGTCGTATGAAATTTGTCATTTTAGGTCACCTCATGTGGCTTGTTGTCCTAGCTACAGCACACAAGACACCATCGGCACATGTAAGGCAAAGATTGTTAAAGTCGTTAACATTTGTTGTAAGTATTGTTACTGTAGTTTGCGGAAATTGCTAAAGTGACAGTTACTGACCCCACAAACTGAGTTAAATTCTAGTTTAAGGAATTATTGACATATGAACACCACATTCCTAAAATTTGCTAGCCACAGGGGAAAAGTACGATGAAGGGAGGAAATCGTGTCAAGGTATTACAAGGAACTGTGCGCAAAAGTGCGCAAATCATTGTAAGGTTTTTATCGTATAAGCGCGAGTGGACCCTAAAGTCCAAGCTAAGCAGTCCGCTTTGAAATGCTACATTTAAGACGATCAAGACTCAGTCCATTCATTGTGGGAACAGCGTGAGGCCAAGGCTTGAGACATAAATTTTGAAGTCAGAGTTTTTCATTGTACATCTGCACGCTGGGAGTTCGCTGTTGGTGCAGTTCTCTGTATTTAAGCAAAGTGGTCATCGAAACGGAGGGGCTCTAAATGACTTTCTTGCTTATCCTCCGCCTCCCCAAAGTCTCTTCTTCCAGCATGTCCGGGGTTGACTTGATGTGTGTGATATGCTTTAGTCAAGGCATGATAAAAAAAGAAAAACTGTACTTTTTAAGGCTTGGTTTTGCATTTTAGTAATCTAGACAAGAGGGACCCATCATACAGTGTGTACTTTGTTTGTATGGACAATTAAAATATCTGCAGTGGGTGCTTTTTTTGATATCTGGAATGGATATAACACTATTTTTTACACCATTAACAATGTATGTAGATAGAAACTCAGCAGAAATGGAGCAAGAAAATGTCTAGGAAATAAAAAATATCTAAATACCTCTGAGATTCAAAGATGAACTGGCAGTCCAACCCTAGGACAAGCCATCTAGAATTATGCATCAACCAACATATCAGTCAGTGACATACTGTAGGACATTTATGTGCTATGACCTACCTGCTTATTGTCACTATGAACAGCAGTTTTAATCAAAGATGTTTTGCTTCAGTTTTGAGGGGGACACTACTTACGACATTTGGTCCATAATATGATTAAAGCAATCCAAATGCATGGTGATTGGGGGAGGGGCACTTGTCCACCCCCCCACATATCTACACCTATGGCTGTTCAATTAGTAAACCTATAGGCTTATAGGAACTCTGACAGCAGAGGAGTGAGTGACCCTTCTTTTTAATCCTCTCAGTGGAGTGCAAGTCAGTCTTGCAGTCTTTTGGCCTAGTAAATAGCCACTAAGGACTAAGGGGAAATTAACACCATATTTATTAATGGGCACTGCACTTTTGCTTTACCAGTCCTTACTGAAGTGTCATGAATGTCATTTTATTCCAGAGGAATATGAGATCTCTAATTAAAGTTGTAGGATAGTATGCAGTATATGGTTCTATTTCTTGTCATTGAAATCTCTAATTTTGCTCGTGCAAGATGACAGGCACCACCTCCCATAAAAGCAATGCATTGTTGCATAGAGTTGTGCTGTTTTTTCAGAATTTCTTGTTGTGCCGTTTAAAAGGCCCTTGGCGACAATTTGCAGCCACTTCAATGGTCCAGGTGGATGAGTGTATGTGCTGCTGTCTGTCACTGACCCAGCAGTGCTGCATGTGTAAGTGAAATCTGTCCAGCTGTTTCTCAGTGTGCCATACATATACATCAGGGAGAGAAAAAGAGAGAAGGAAGGAGAAGAGAGGCTAATGAATCACCACTCTCTGAGAATCTCAGATCTTTATTGATGGGGTAGCCTCTCTGCAGAGCTATAATAAGTTTGTCTTTTTTATGCTTCTGCAATCTATTGAGAAGGAGAAAAATTACAGTTGACCTTTTTTATTTCAGTGAGATTCTCCACTGCATGCAACCGCAGCCAGAGCCCCCCCCCCCACGACTCTCCTTTCTCTTGCTTTTACTAAAACTTGAAATATTGATCTTAATTAGAGTTTGCAGAGCTCAGCACGTCCACCCGGACAAGTGACAGCACGGAACCAATTTCGGCATGCTGCGTCTTCTGCTCTGGATTTGGGAGCACTGGGAAGGGATGCTGCTGCGGTTTCTATGCTTTTCTGGGTAACTGGGAATGGCATCGGGTTAAAGTCTTTGCTATAGGGTGATTGCAGTTTGAGCCTACATGGACATATGATGCGTTTGAACTTGGTGTGAACAATACAAGTCTTCAAGTCTAGAAATCCTATGAGTGTATTAGCCTGTGTTCCATGTGACTTCTCATGAATTTGGATAAAATTGCTGCTTCCTTCAATATTAAACTAAGAATATAAAAAAGTAGCTGACCTCTATTTCTGGTAAGACAGTACAGAAACATTCATAATTGATCACAGTTCAACTTTAAATGAGCTGGCAGTTAATTAGATCATAGGATGGGGCTTGACTTTAGGTCACAGGACCAGTTGTCTTGTTCTGCATTCTGAACTTATGATCATGTGACCATAGATCCTAACATCACCAAGGCAACTGGCACCATGACAGACTGTTGCTGCATGTTAACATCTTCTCTTTTAGAAGTACTGCTTCACACATGAAGGAAATGCATCAATACTTTGTCCTTTGCGGATGAAACCGATTACTCTTGACATGAGCTCAAATTTCCAGTTTGCCAGCATCTACTGAATGGCTTCAACTATTATTTTTGACTTAAATGTTAAGTACTAAGTTTCAATTATATATAAAAAAAAAAAATCTAGGGGAGTAATAACAATAGCTGCCATTTGCCAGAAAGTTGTCTTTAAAAAATGCTGGAACACAAGGGGCACAAATGCTGTTTAATTTTATTCTTCACTATTTTACACTTCTTCCTAACTGCAGTGATAGACATACTCGTGTATTTGTTATGGAAGTTCTATACTTACCTCATTGGCAGTTATTTGCAGTCTTCAACATTATGCGGACGGATCAACTCATCACCAAAGTGAAGAGCAGCCTTAATTTGGCACGAGGTCACACACTACATGATTTTGAGTGATATGGAAAGGATTTGTAATTGCGGGTGATGATTAGATGGGCTTGGACACAGAGGTTAATTCTCTTTTGATGAGTGCCATGGGATCACTGATGACTATAGAGAGGCAAGACCTTAATGTGACCTGGAAGATGGCACAGTGTGCTCATTGCAGCACTATTTCCTTGCTATTTTCATTTGGCCCAGAGGGGCAGCAGCCTTCAGGCCTTCCCCCAGCCTTCTGGTCAAGCCGTACAGACACTCTTAAATGCCCATAGTGTACGAGTGCCTTGAGGCATGTTGGTGCCAGATCTAGGGTGTGCTTTCAATTGCCTGTAATGTAATTAATGTAACAATGAATTACTAACAACTGACAATCAAAATTATGACCAATAAAGAGAAAAGCTAATGCTGTGTTGCTTGTTGAAAGGATATTCAAAGCAGTCCCCTGATGAAAGTTCATCTTGTTAAGAGGCTTACAGATGACAAGGGTGCTGGTTACAGGACTTTTGCAATTGCTTTTCTTTCAATTAATTTATTATCATTTGGCCCAACATGTTGGATACAAGTGTTTCTAGTTACAGGCAAGTGCCTGTTGAGAAACTGTAAATGTGACTAAGCACAGCTCCAACAGGGCCACAATAGCTACTGTACGCCTTGTAATGGGTAGGGGTGTCAAGGTAACATAAGGATAAAAGAAAGTGGAAGTCAGTCCAACCCCACAAGCAACTGACTCAAGTAGTTAGTAGAACTTAATTTAGTGGCTTGTTCACAACAGACATCACAGCATAACAGAGAACCCAATGCAAAGAGAATGGACATCACAGATGTCACAGACACCCTTTAACATGATCCTGCAGTTCGCTAACATGACTCCAAATTCGTTAAAATTCAAATAGCAAAAAGTCATCTTCATTATCCTGCCCTCTGTTACCAGTCTTCAATATCCAGAGCAGCATACATATGTGCAGAACACCTGACAATGGCAAAATGGAAAAGCCTGGTGGCTGGCATGCATTTGGCAGGGCTTTAGGGTCAAAAAACCCAAAAGATCCATACAAATGATCACTGCAGGTTGAAAGAAGTGTGTAACGTACACAATAACTGTTCACCTGCCTTTTGCCCAACTACAGGAATTGATATAGTGTTAGACTGTTTCGAGTAATTATTGGAAAATCTCTCAATATGATCACAAACACCACAACTTTTAAATCAACAGCACAAATTTAAAAATTTATTAATGTGTACAGTATTTTTTGTCTTTGACTTTTTTGCGCTTAAAAATGGATTAATAATCAGCCCAGCCTGCTATAACACACAGAACTGCAGACTAAAATAAAAACAAGAATTAGATATCCTGGAGCAGAAGCCAAATCCACTGAGGGTAGAGCTGTGGTAGGAGACCAAAAGGTCTTCAAGAACTGGTGAGAAGGTCTTAGCTTTCACTAGAAACGGGGCTTTATCTGGAACTTCTTCTCTGGTATGGCTGTCACAGTGGGGTCACCTGTGAAAAAGACGAGGAATGGCAAAGAGGGAACAAGGGAGATGACAGGAGGAAAGTAAATGCAGGGAAGGCCCCACGATCACACAGGTATGACAAAGAGAATGTGTTCATCTTTGTCGTCGTCGTCGTCGTCATCATCATCATCATCATCATCGCCATAGTAACTGACACTGTCAGCCACTTTCAAAGCTGGATGCTTTCTTGAAGCTATTCAGGTGGAAGATCTTATACAAAGTAGCTACTGCCCTCATTAGAATTAAATCTGCTGACTTCTTTAACAAATTTCACACATTTCAAAGATGTATACAGTTTTACCATTTTATTTAAATGTACAAGAAGGCTTTCCCACCAATAGTCCACTTTCTTAGAACAATGCAGTGTTATGATAATTTTGTCCCACTGAGTTCCACCATATGTACAGTAATTTCAATGTAATGGTGCCTTTGGGAAGTCTGCGCCTGTTCATGTTCTGGCCGTGCGTTAAGTAATTCAACCATTACACCACCTCCTTTGGCTTGGGTTTTATCTGAAAGAAACTCACTTTTGTTTACTTGATTTGTGTGTGACAAAAACAGGAACAATTTTCACCTGACACCTCTGAGCCCTCTACTGGGGGCATGTCCAGCACCTCTGATGTTTCAGGTGAGCTGGACAGAGAAATGAAGGATGGCAGTTTGTTAGGGTCTGTGGGGCTCCTCTCATCTCTCAGGCTGCACCCAGCTGTCTCAGACCTGGAAGTGACAAAGAGTGGACTGTCAGCAACACCCCCAACTAAACACACCATGCAACAGTCAGCATAATGCAGCCACACGTTAAACAGCACAGCAAGGTACAGCGCGATCAAATAGAGACACCACCTCTCTTAATCTCATCTTAAACCACGCACACACAGCTAATTGGCTAACATCTCAAAACAACAGTGTTCAACACCAATTAATGTAGTACTTATCACCTATCACCATGACTAACAACACAACAGAATGGAAAATAACATCCATACTACAACATTTAAAAACAATACAATAAATGAGGTAAAGTACAAAAGCTTTAATAAAAAATAAAAAAAAAAAAAGTAGTTAGGCGGGTGTGCAATACATAAGAGGTACACATTACCACAGGGCTTTGTTTTTGCAGCCATACTGCCTTTAAAGTATAGTCAGCATGGGGTTATGCTGCCTTCCAGATCCACCCCTCCTCCTGCTCCTCACCTGTCTGGGCTCCTTGGTTTTCGGGCCTTCTTGGCAGGTCCGGGGGCCTGGCGTGGCCCGCCCCGCTTAGCCTGCGTTCGGTGTTGCATTTGGCACTTGGAACCACGGGGGCAGCCGCTCGTGCTGGAGTAGTCGGGACACAACAACGTGTGCTTCTTCTTACACTGCAAGAAGAAGCAAACAGGTCATGAAACCATAGTGTCAAAGATGAGATGGCAATGATATCATGGGAATGCCATGTCACTGAAAGAACACAGGAAGACCACAGTCAGGCTATCAGTACAGTACCAACCGAGCAAGGCATTACATAACACAGAATTAGGCACCACATAACAAAGACCACAAAAACACTACTGCAATTCTATTCATTCAGTTCCATGCAGCATCTTTCACAACAAAGTTGCCCCAAGACGCTTAAAGATGCTGGGCAATGTCTCACGTTACCGTTATGCAAAATGCATGTAGAATGAAACAGAAAACCAGAGCATAAGGAAGGAAAAGCATTACAGTCACTCTGAGATCTTCATGTCACACGGTCTAACTTGGATATCACTTATCAGAGACCTCAAACTACATAAAGCTGTTCAATAAGTCAGCTTGATTAATGACTATATAAGTATTACAGACTCTCAGATTCTAAGGGGTGCACACGCATGTGTGTGGGTGGGTGTGTGTTACTGCTGTAATGTACTGCCTTATTGCCTCCAAGAGCCACAAACACCCCCAAGCCCCACACCCCAGCACCCACCTGTCCTGGTCTGTAATTATACTTCTGTGTGGGTGCAAGGGTCTGGAGGGTCTTAAAATAGGCAGGGAGAGGGGATAAAGTTTCCTGAACTCCCAGCCAATAAGTTGTAAGCTGCCAAAAAAGCCCCTTCCCTTCTCAGATGAACTCTGTCACCTCTGGTGCCATCAGCCTTTGGGAGTACTTAAACTTAATTTTTTTCCTGAGACAACAGCTGGAAGTATCTGTCATCTTACCCTGTGTTTCCCACAATCTGAAATAAATCAAAAACGTGAGAGAGGAGGAAAAAAAAAAAAAAAAAGATTTTGGGGTGGAGTCAAGACTTCAAATATGGTTCAGTCTTTTAGTCAGCCTGCATGACTGTATATTATCAGAATCTCTTGTTTACTTAGCAAAAAGCATTTTAATTACCTACTTAAGTGAGATCTACATATGCACACAGTATGTAAGGCCTACACACTGCCTTTGCACTAAATAAATTAATTAAAAAGCGCACACACACACTGGCAGAACTGTACAAAGCAAATGAACATGTCAATCTTACACTTCAATCACACTGCTTCTGAATGAGTCCAGCAACAAGAGTGGAGAACAATCACAGTCCAACACTAAGCAAAAAACACAAGAAAACATCCAACAGGGGACACAGTGCCCAAGGGACTGGAGCTGCAGCAGGGTTCTATTAAGAGGAGGAAATGGTAATTTCATTTTTTCCACCAAAGTGTATATTACAGTGCCCTAAACAATTATTTGACCCCTATTCCTATGATTTTCTATAAGAAAGTGAACACGAGGAAACAAATTTTGATTCATTTCATATGAAGTAAAAATGTTATCCAATACCACCCATGTGAAAAAACTGATTCCATAAACTCAATAACTGGGTGTTCCACATTTAGGAGCAATAACTGTAACCAATAACTGTGGTGGAGTCTTGTTTGTTGCTACCAATGAACTTTGGCCCAGTCTTGCTGCAGAATTGCTTTAGTTCATCCATACTTGAGGGTGTCTGAGGATGAACTGCTTGACTAAAGTGTTGCAACACAAGATCTCGGTTCAAGTCAGCACTCCACTCCCAAAACCTTAATTTTCTCCCTTTGAGCCACTCCGAAGTCCACTTGCTCTTGTGCTCTGAATTAGTTGTCTTGCAGCACCCAACTATGCTTGAGCTTCAGGTCATGGGCAGATGATCGGAACATTCTCCTTCACTATTTACTGGCAGAGCATGGAATTCATGTCAATTACTACAAGTTGCCAAGACCCTGAAGCAGCAAAGTATCCCGACACCATCACCTCTATGTTTGATGCTGGTATCATCATCTTATTGCCAGATGTAACAGCACCCATGCCTTCTGAGAAGTTACACTTTTGACTTATCAGTCCACAAAATATTATCCTAAAAAGGCTTGGAGGTCATCTAAGTGTTTTTTGGCAACTGAAAAAGCCTTCTCGTTCCTCTTGGTTAGTAGCTGGTTTTGCCTCACAGCTCTCACATGAACATCATTTTTGCACAATCTCCCTTTATAATGGTGGAATAATGACCTTATCTAAGGTGAACAAGCTCTGCAGGTCCTTACAGATTATTCTAACTTTCTCTATAACTTACCTGAGGATTTCTTGTCCACGTTTTGTCCATTTGGAGCCAATAGCTCACACCGTGGTTCACTGGAGTCCCCTAGCCTTAGATATGGCTTTGTAACCCCTTTCCAATACCTTTTCATCTCATTTATACTTTTTTGTATTGCAGCATAATAAATTGTTCCAGTTAGCCAACTTCACCTTACTTTAACAGAACCATTTCAGGAATGTTTACATTCACACACACACACACGGGCCTCTTGGCAGGTCCGGGAGCTTACACACACACACACACACACACACACACGGCCAGTTGGTGTCAGGTAACTTTTTTTTCATAAATAAAAGATCCTTAAAAAATCAATTTCGCATTTAGTCAGATTCGCTTAGTCTTGTACTTATCTATGTTTAAAGATGTGATACAATTATATGTGTGACCTGAAAAAACTGAGTAAAACAGGAGGGGGGTGGGGCAAATATTTCTTCCTAGCACTTTTTTGGTATGTGTTGCCAAAATGTACTTCTGCAAGTTCCAACAGAACATGCACAATCACACAAATACTGCAATGGCTCCTACACAGGCACATGAACACACACACACACACACACACACACACACACACACACACACACACACACACCTCTTCAGTGAATGGAACATCTTCATCTGAGACCAGAAGTCCACAGTTTTACGCTTGATTTAAGCCCCCGCGCTGGCATCCCGAGGGTCTATTAGGGCCGTTTCCACAGCAGTGAGAGGACCGCGTCAGCACATTTGGTGCTGTCGTGCAGTGGAGACGGACTTAACCCCTGAGTGGCCAAGGCCCCGATCAGCTCCATCAGCACTTTCCTCATAAATAATTACAAGCCGCTATCCATCATGTCTGGGACAGCGCTACTGAGCGGCACCACAAACTGACAGACTAAGCACTTTGGATAATAGAATAAATATTAATATCCCCCTTGTTTTACACATGCTCGTTTTCCACAAGAATATTTAAATGTGCCCTGGCAAGGAGAGAATAAAGCCATTTTGAGAAATGGAAACAAAAAAGGAGAGAGTGAGTGAGTGAGTGAGTGAGTAAGTAAGTGAGAGAGAGTGAGTGAGAGAGTGACATGCACACTCAGACAGATGGATGTTCAATGAAAAGCAGTTGAACTGGAGAAAGTATGAGATAAGCTATCTATTCACAATGACTGCTTCAATGGACTCCAGAAATACAAAAATACAAATATATGGTCACCATGACAAAGCACTAGAAGCAAGAATAAAGAGTTGAAAGATAGTGAGAAAGAGGTAAATGACTTAAAACACAAAGCTAAAAAAAGACACTGATTACAGATAATAGTAAATGAAGTGAGTGAGCGCACCAAGGAAAGGATAGAGCATTATAACGCTGACATTTGGAACATGAAACACTGGCCACACACTGCAAAAAGAAAAAGTGTGGAGAATGGGAGAAGACTCGGATGTGGAGCGCCGTGATGGCGAGCAGGTAAAGGCTAACCGAGCTGAGCACAGGCAGACAGAACTCAAGTGCATCAAAGAAAAACTCCAGTCTGTTCCTTTATTCAACATCCAAAGTCAGGTTCCATCACAAAGCTCATTGGTTACTCTCTCAAACTCCTTATCCCTACAGGGTCACACAGGGGACCCTCATACCTAAACAAGTAATGTAGGATGGCAGTGGACACAAACTCATACACCAAAGGGAGTACTCAAACTAACAGCGTTAGAAAAAAGGCTCATTATAGGTTATACAAAGTCTTTCAACAATCTGCATATTCTAATTACACACAATCACTGAGCAGAGATAATGATGCTGTCCAAACTTGACACTAAAGGATGTTATTAGTCATTTCATTGGGTGTACACATTTAATCCAATGTTATATAATGTCTCCATGAGTAAGTAAACACTATCTTAAAAAAAAAATAGCATTTTACATAATTTATAGGACCACACGTACAGTTGGAGATGCTCCGCTGTCAAGCTAAATGCTCACTAATCCCTCCCACCCAATAACACTGACTTTCATTTTCTACAAGGCCTGCTTAGGACTGTGTTGCAGCTGTACATTACGACCCAGGCCAGGGTAACCAGGCACACGCCAAACTTGCATGACCCTGAATACGTCACCACAGTGCAAGGAGAGGCAGGACCGCAGCCAGGAGTACGAGAACAGTCAGTGCTTCTCTATCAACCCGTTTGGTTGTCAACTCTGAAACCGAGCAACATGACACACGACCAGGAGTCCATTTGTAAAGGAAGGATCGTGGAAGAGGGCGAACTTTGAGATACCCACCTTCTCTCCCTGTGGGCAGTACCCCCTTACAAAGTCCTGGCAGATGGCAGCCTTTCGGGACACGTACACGTGGCTGTATGGGCAACTGTTGTTGTTACAGATGCCCCTCAGGTAGTAAGAACACACTGGCATCTGTGTAGGGAGGGAGTGAGAACAAAGACCGTCAAGAACAAAGACCCACAAAAGGCTCTCTATCTTGCACATGCACAGATGTGTCTGCTCTCTGGCAGCGAGGACCACATAAGGAAACATTTTATGCTCAAGGTGGTTATATTTCAGACAAGTGTAGATATTCAGGAGGAGGTGTACCTAGGAAATCTTTCAAATTGGAAAAAAATAACACTCTGCAACTAATAAATTGTGTGAACTCTGAACAGCGTGCAAAGCATATACATATACAGTCTGGGTGATCAGTACATTCAATGCATACTAACAAATGTACACACGAATTTATGAAGGCTCAGCTTGAGATGATTTTACGACACACCATAATGCTAATAAGATGTCTCAGCTGTCTCGCAAATGGTGCGTTCAAGGATACATGAACATGTCATGTATGTCATTCTGCACACGTCGTACTGCATGTGCGGAGACACTGGGGCGGAGCTCGACCAGTGAGTGAGCGCCACAGCTGCAAGGATTACTGGGATCATCTGATCCACCTGCAGACACATCATGCATCATGTCAGGAGGCGGTGCAGGGAACTCATTCACTCCTTTTTAAAACTACATACTTCATTTCATATGACATTCTAATTAGCTATGCAACGATGCCTTTTAAAATCTAGCTCTCACGCACGCACACACAAATGGAACTTCAGAAAGAGTCAGCCAGCAGGAAATGAGGACCAACAGATACTTGCTGGGCTTGCAGAAATGAAGGAGCGACAGGTACGTGGACAGGTACACTGTGAGAAAGTGAAAACAACAGGGAGAGACAGAGCCAGTGACACACAGGCAAGCACTACAACTAGAAAAACAATGAGCCACGAAGCTCTCAAATTCATTTGGGACATTTGGGAATCTTTCCCAGGAGCTATACTGAAGTCACACACATTCAGATCATTCAGGACTAAGCTGGAGATGAAAATCATAAATGGTACCTTCAAATGGGCCTGCATGGCTTCTTGACATTTCACCTTGTGTTCTCACTGCCAATCTGTACTTAAGTGTTCCACAGCACAGCCCAAAACATCTGTACGTGTTCAGTACACGATTAAGATAATTTTCACCTCATTCTCTCAACCCTCACTACCAACATTCTAAATATAAATCTAAATGCCACCCCGCCCCAAACATAAACCTGAGAACAGGGCTTCAGTGCAGCCTCATCTCATACAGGATCATATCACCTCTGCCTAATTAACTGCTACAGAAATATTTATCCAGGCAAGAGCTAAGACAGATGTCATAATGTGTTTATGTGCTGGGGGTGTGGACATCCACCAGGGACCAATAGGGCAGGGAAAGGGTCTTGTTACTGAGCTGGGGGGGTGTAATGGGGGTAGATACTCATCACAGCAGCGTGCTCAGATCCTGCCGCAACTGGCAATCATGCATGAATGTTGCAAGTCACATTACATGAACATTAATCAGGGCTTATTCTGTAGCAATTACAGGCAGGTTCAATTGGGACAGCCTGGGCAACATAAGAAAAGAAAGAAGGTAAAACAGGCAAAAAAAAAAAAAAAAAAAAAAAAAAAATAGACAAGTGGGCAAAAATGTGGACACTGGTGGGCAGACCACCGGTCACCCCTTGCTGCCTCAACTCTTTAAGCGGAGCAATAAACACAACAACAGCTACCAGTACAGGTATTTGCACTGAGTCCTGACTCTCAGCCTATGCCCCATGAAGCAGGCTGGATGCCAGACTCATCATGCCACACATGCTCTGCCAAGAAGCGGGCAACAGGCAGGCATGTAAACCACCCCCTTCAATCAAGCACCTCCCTGCAATCCTTTACCAAGTAATTTAAAACGAGCCCATGTTCAGAATCTTGCACCAACTCTTAAATCAAATACCTGGCAGCAAAAGCAGGTCAGATCTCTAGCACCAACTCCTAAATCAAATACCTGGCACAAAAAGCAGGTCAGATCCCTTACAGTAACTCTTAAATCAAATATCTGACAGCCCAACCAGGTCAAGAATCTTGTACTAGCTCCTAATCCAAATGACATGAAATGCTATCAGGTTTGGAATCATCCAGAAGTGTAGTGTGATGCTTAAATTAATCTACAGGTACTGCTCAGATTACACACAAGTTTCTGAGAAATTACCACTTTGAATTCTGAAGAACTCCTTTGAATTCCTTTTGGCATCCTACATTTTACACTTAAAAAATTATAGTAGAAAAACGCTTATAAGCAGGAAGAGAAATTAAAATTGAAAGAATTTTTCAACATTTTAAGTGAGAAGCAGAGCGTTAGAATGTCACCTACTCTTAACTCAAGCCATGATGTTTGCTTGGAACTAAACCAGGTCAAGAATCCTGCTTTAACTATCAAACCAAAGTCTTCATTTTGTCTCCTGGTTTAAACGGAGTGAAGCAAAAAGACAAAATGTGAACATGGCCCAGAAAAATAACGATGACAACAAAAAACAAAAATGCATGAAAAATTGATCAAGCCAGACGAGGAGGCCGATTTTCCTAGCTCTCATTACATGATCATTTCAAAAGATACGCAGAGCACAAAAAAAAAAAAAAAAAACGTCCAAGGAAAACTTGCACATCCAATTAAAAATGAAGAACGACAGCAACAGCGATTCAGAAAAGCGTTTGGTCCCAGAGGGCGCCGATTACGTCCTCTGCTTTTCCGCTGACAGATTGCTCATTTCTGCAGGTTGTACAGGGTTACCACAGGGAAAGTTTTGCAATATGGGGTGGATCACAGCTGCCCATGGAACATGGGCAATTCAAGTTGCTGTGACAACCCAATATGTTGGAGTTCACCTGCTATAGGATGTCTGTGTCACGCGCAAATGGGATCAGATTTACATACACACTCTACATTGATTTTATGTACCTTTATATACACACACAGACAGAAACTGCATATTTTCAGTCTACCAGACCATGTGATTTCTGGAATACTTTTAACTCGACTGACTTCAAAGAGTTTATCAGGTTTTCACCTCATATTCCAATGAGATAAAAATTTATACTGATGTAGAAGTTTCTAAAAAAATTCTGGTTTTATTGCACACACATTCTTTCTGACTTCTTAAAAATAACAAAAGTAACAAAATTTGCACAATACATGACTAGAAATGTATAGCCATTATTTACCTCTATATTTAAACAACTGCAAAAAACCAATGCATCTTAAAGCCTTGTTCATCAAACAAGGCTCAATGTGTAGAACATCAGGCTGGGATCCTGGTTCAAATTCCAACCCAGCAACCCAAGGTTCTGGAGCAAGACATTCAAATGCTAGCTCCATGGGTGCCACATGTGTCTGCCCACAGCTCTCCCCAGAGGATGGGTTAATTGCACAGAAGTAATTTCTCTCTGGGATTAATAAAGTGTTAAATAAATAAATAATAATAAAAAAAACAAATTCAACTTAAAATTGTGATGCAAGCTTTCAGTTTCATGGGTTTTATTAGTAACAGTAATACACAACACATTTACATATTAAAACTTGAATCTTGTCTTGTTGGTGTGCATTTCCAATTGCTTACCTTCTCTTTAGACACCTTGTGTGAAAATGGACAGGTACCATCCGTCTGCTTGCAAGTACCTCGCAGGAACCTGTGATGGCCAATCAGAGAAGCCTCAAAAGTCAGGCACTCAATTACTCACATAACAAACACCGCATCTCGCTCGCTGTGGTGAAGCCTTTACAAACAGATTTTTCATAGATTTTTTGCCCCAAATAGAATATATATATTTTTTAATCATTTAAATTTATATGAAATCACTTATTTCACTTCAGTGTTTTTGATGTGCGAGGTGGATCTGGTCGTTTCACGCCCCCTCAGTACACCGTGACCTGGTGCTGTTTGTCAATGTGTGCCCTAAGGTACCTGGTGCACACCGCCACCTTGTCTGGGTCATGGATGAAGGGGCAGTGATGGCCACGGTTGCAGCGCCCAAAGCGGTTGTAATACATGCAGTACTGGCGGCCCTGCTGCTTCCGATGGAGGGCGTTTCTGATGATAGAGCGGCTCCGCTGGACGGCCCGGCTGAGTGACACAAACACGCACACACCAAAATGTATTACGCATGTCTATGTATTCCTGTAGTCATTATTATAGCTACAGAGAGAGTGAATAAAAGGGCAAAGTGATTGTATTACTGTAGTCCTGTTACAGCAAGACAGAGGGCAAATAAGAGGGTGTCTGTGCATCCCTGTCATCCCCTACTATACCTACACAGGGTGAATAAGAGGGTGAAAATTACTGTGTTCCTGTAGTCCGTTATTATACTTACAGATGGTGAATAAGAGGATGGAGGTGCCTGTGTATCCCAATAAAAAGTTTTGCCTATTACAACCACAGAGAAGGTAAATAAGAGGTGGAGCTACATACTCACCTGGCCAGCTGTCTGGTGCTTGAGGCCCTGCTGAGGACACTGGGATAGTTGTGCGTCAAAGCGTCCTGTGGAGGCGAACACTTTCCTGTAACAAAGGTTAGGGAAGATGGCGTTTATTATGAGGAGGAGGAGGAGATGGAAGTTACACAAGGTGCAGGACAGAGAAAAGACAGAGCAGGTGGGAAAAAGTCAGGACAGGGGAGTGTCCGTCAGAAAGGGACGGGTATGGATTAGCTGACCATGTGTCAGCAAGTGTGTGTATGTCAGTGGTCAGGTCTGACTCAGCAGGGGGGATGTCTCAGAGAGGAGGTGCAGCTTGTACCTGCTCGGAGATGGACACCAGTGGTGCCGCTTGGCAAGGCTGTTCGGCACAGCTTGTTGGCAGAGACACGATAGAGCGCTCCGCCAATCCAACGCATGCCCCGCCCACCCCAGGGTCGCACTGACACACTTCTTTCGGAGACCATGCTGGATGAGTTTCGCAGGCGGCTCTGGAGCAGCGTCCTAGAGAAGGAAAACCGTCCTGTTACGTAAAAGCCATCTACTGTAACACAGTCTGCATCTCGGATGACAAGTTCCCGCTCTCTGGCTGGACAAAGTGTGAATCTGGTCACTCTTGATGCTGTCCTACCAAAGAGGCTGCTCACTGCCACAGCAGTACGAGTGCATGGGTACATGTGGGCGCAAGACAAAGCAGGAGAGCGCAGATATCTCAGGAGCCTCAGGAAGGGCTGTGTATGGGGCTGTGTCACACAGTCCCACTTTTCACCGTGCGAGTCTTGCCTGTTTGTACGTCTGTAGGCATGCACAGGCACGCGACTGTGTGCGTCTGCAGGCATGCACAGGCACGCGACTGCATGCGTCTGCAGGCACGCCACAGGCTACACTTGTGAAGGAGAGGGACACTCAGCAGTATGTGTTGTGATGAACGATCTGACTTTTGTTTTTGTGACGGGAAGGAGATCTGGGGCCGCACAGTTGTTGAGAATATTGCTTGTCTTGTCTGTTTGCTTGCAGTAAATGCGTGGGCAAGCTGAAACTCGGAAACAGAAGGTTATGCATGAAACAAGGTCACCCTGACCCTTCCTGCTAATTTCAGCAGTACGCACATTTTTCCCCTACTAAAGGCAACCATCAAAATCGCAGACTTGAGTATTTAAATTAGCTGTTAGAGTCTCTCCTTAGCAGAACATGTCAAGGAAAAGCACAAAATGTGATGTGGCCATGATTAGAAGAACAAACACAACCAAAATGAAAAAAATATATAAATATATATCTCTGCAGAGAAGACAAAAGCCAGATGCTTTTGTCCACTGCACAATACTGTGAGGACCACGTCTTTTTTTGTACTGCCTTTAAATAAATTATTTTGTGTAACAATTTTGGATATTATATATAAACTTTGACAACTCCCAAAACAAAATTTACTAAATAACCAGGAGGTAAAATAGCAGATCCTACGAAAAGAGGGGAAAATAAATAAATAAATAAATCTTGAAATTGTCATAATTACTTTCCCTAAATACAGTTCATCACAGTCTCCGGAAATGTGTAAAAGCACATCCTCACAAAGGCAGCATGTGTCTCTGAGAATAATTAGACTAGGATAAAAGACACACTGTTCAGCAAACTGATCAAAAGCAGCTAATACAGATTAAGACTTCAGCCCACTTAAACTTCTGGAATTTTTAAAGAATTCAGTGTTCATTGGGCTGCATTCAAAAAGGTAAAACGGCAGACCCCACCCCCACTAACATGACAGGAAAGCAGTAGTGCATAACACAATATCGTTAAACTCAGCACTTTTACTTCTCACACCATCCATGTTTGCAGGCCAGCACAGAGACATCAGCGCAGCCATATTAATAACGTACCCTAAAATATGTGCCAGCAGGAGGGAGTGAGAGAATGACATATACTGAGCACGCCAGGCCAGGCTGGGCTGTGAATTCTGCTTTTCTGGCTCTTCTTTACGGCTCCCTTGGCTTCGGTCCCACTGCAGATATGGTACTATTAATGTAGCTAATGCTCAGATGATATCCATTTTCTGGTTAGCTGTGGGGACAGCTAGCTGATTTACCTGCATCTAAGACCCTCAATCACCCTACATGCTAAGAGCTACCACTATGGGCTGAACAGGCTTTGGGGAATTTTCACATCGGGCATCATTTCATTTTGTACAAGATCTAAGGACTACAGCAATTTCTAAATAGGGGGGATCCAAACCATATATACCCTGAGCAGCGTTTATAAACTGAAAGCAGAATATGGCAAAAAGCACTCCAATAGACAGAAAGCTGGGCTACACAATACGCCTAATTACACCGTGTAAACACGCAGACAGCACCTCTCACAGGACACATGTAAAACACGGGCAGCACATGTACGACACAACCGTATGCGAGAGACACGCAGAGGGCCATGTAGACACACTATGCTTAATTGCCGTCAACCGTTCCAGCAGCAACAAGAGTGTGTATAAAGTGACAGCCAGTGCAGTGTTCATCCATCGTGCAGGATCGTGAACAGCCGGACGCAGCTGGCTTGACCATTGCGTACAAAACATGCTTTACACGGTAGTAAAGATACCTGCGTTTATTAGTGTGTGTAATCTGGCCCTGCAGAGCCCATTATAAAAGCCACAAAAAGACAGAGCAGGAAGGGGCAGGTGGTGGCAGACCTGATAACACCGCTCTGTAGACACAATTAATTTTAATGGCGCTTATTAAAGGGAATAACTACCCTGTTGTCTTAATGACCTCGTTTGTTAGTCGCATCACCTACTTAGTCTGAGGCCATGGGAAGGGGGTGGGGCCTGGGAGCTAGCCTGTAGACACGACATGACACTGAACTGGCAGGAAGCGTCCAGGCCTGTATAAAGACCCACAGCTGCCGAGTTACTCTAAGAAGGCTGCGTTCCCATAGAGGAACAAACTGTTATATATGCGAGGATCAACAGTGGACCACTTCAAGAGCCATAAAATGCACTGTGGGTACAACTGACTTACCCATTTTAGGAATGATACTATTACGCAGAAGCATTTAAAAATTATGTAATTTCATGATTTATCAATTTAGACTACACATGACTGTCATCTAGGTGAGCTGTAAAAGCAACATGCAGTCACAGATGCAATAATAAAAGCTATGTAGTAACCCAAGTGCCAAACACTCTTAAGGGGACTGCAACTGAATTTTATATAAACACCAAGAGCTGCTGTATTTCCCAGACCACACTGTAGTCACAGACACACCATTCACATTTAAATTTAGTAAAAAAAAAAATAACAGGAAAAGAGGGGGTTGGAAAGATCGAGAACAAAGTGACGTGTCAAATGCACGACAAACACTCAAAAAACACGAAGCTGAAATACAATGGTGTATGAGGAGTAGCAGCTAGGGAAGAACAGCAGTAACAGAAGACGGGTGCTTGGACAGCGACAAAATTATTTATTTCATAAGCAGTGGAGCTGAAGCTATACGTCTGGGCATACACATCGGTGATATCTACACTGTGAAACAAACAGCACTGTACAATGGAGTTACCTACAGACGGTTTGACGTATACAGTTTATGCTTTCTGCAGCCCTTCCACAAGCCATTTCTTGTCCCCGATAGATATGGTGGAAATGAGTTCACATGCAACTGACAATAAACGGACGGTACAAACGGGCAGCTGCTCACCTTTCCGCGGTGTGCTGGGTAGCACATGCGTCCGCTTAAGCTTCACATGCATGTGAAATTTTTTTGTGGAGGTGCTTTCCGCAAACTTTATAAATGTCTGAAATGTCTTGCACAAGTATGGATTTGTGCATGTGGGAATTGCGTATCTAGACAACTGTCTGTATTCCCACCAAAGGAAGGTTACAAAACCATCACCTGGAGATGACCAGTATTGGCCCTTACCCCAGGGACACTGTAACACAGCTAGAACATCCTACAACAGGGCTGCACTGCCCAGGTAGGAGCACTCAAGTCAGCAAAGCTGTCAAGAAGAATTTCCAGCAAACACCGTGACTGATCTTATAATCTGGCATGTTGCTTAATTATCGCTGCATTCTTTTAAGAGATCAAGGTAAAACTAATGGACAAAGAAAAACCTAATTAAATTGATAAAAAAAGGCTAATAATAAAAACAGCATTATCAAAGTAGTTAACTAAAATTAAGGTAGCATGTAAAGTACAATTTATTACAGAAAAAAGGAAAAACTAGCCTTTGTTGTGGCAGCTAGGTTATAGATGGATTATGTGCAATATCCATTTCCAAAAGACATTACAATGAATAATGTTACACAGTAGACAGTAGAGGAAGCTATGAAAAATCCCATACAACAGACAAGAATATTGCCTTTAGGTTTTCATACAGCTGCACAACACAGAAAATTATCCCATGATGTTTTATCAGGCCTGATGGTTACAGTCAGTTACTTGAAGTCATCAGAAATTCTTCATGTACACATCTTATTCACCCTCCTCACATATAAATATAATATAACTAATGTAACGGGTATACTCACTACAAAAAACACAAATTGTTCATTTGTTACCGTCTTTAAGCCTTTCATTGGCAAAAACATATCTTTAATGTGATAAATGTGTTTTAAATAGGTATTTGGGCTATCAGATGGTCACTGTGATCAGGCAGTGGCTTACTGTGACCCATGGGTCAACAGTAGTAACTTTTGACTTTAAGGATCAGAGGTCACTGAAATGAAACAAACAGCTGAACACAGAGACAAATCAGTTCATGACTTTTAAATTTTTACCAACAGTTCCCATACACACATCACTCACAGAGAGACACTTTATGTGAATAACTGTGAGAGTTATGTTCCCAATACTGGTTAACCAATGGGGTTTGGGAGATGTCAGGAGCACAGCCATTACTGAAAACAATAAAACCCAACATATTTGTCTTGTTCAGGCTGTCTGCCAGCCTTCCCATGAGCATCTGCGACATCCATGATTTTGATAGAACCTGCCTACTGCAGTAGACACAATGGGAAAATGTCTATAAGAGAATGAACAGAACAGCAGAATGATTCCCTGCACATGTAAGTCCAAAGAAAAGCCATGTCTTGGTATCAGTGGAAAGCTGCAAAAGCTCAAATATTTCAGTAAAACATCTGCCTATTGAGACCAATAACATGAGAAATCATCAGTGGGCTAGTTTAGGTGTAAGTGTCTGGCAAGATGTCTCATAATACTGAACAATTCAACTCGCCCCTTAGGATCAATGTTGTGTTTCTGTTTGTCACTGAAAAACAACACATACTTCATACTTCAGTCCTGCTAATGGCAACAGAGAGGACATAGTAAAGGACAAGTTATCAGACAATTACCAAATAGCTGCTTGTGGAAATTGTGCTGTGGGTGTGTGAGCACAAGTCAATGAACAGGAATAGCCACTAGGGTATCTGCGTGTGAATTTACCTGGCGTAATGAACCTTTCTGCTCCTCCAGGAAAGGGCGGAGCTGCAGGAGGGTGCACATGGGGGCCCCCTATGGGTCACTATCTTGTAGCGTGTCCTGACAACCCGCTGGGCGGCGGGACTGTGAGGAGATGGAGACGATGAGCCTGTGGACAGAGTGCAACATCATTCACCAGCTGTGACGTACACCACCAGCCACATTTACCACACTGGGTTTTAGGGGCAGAATGTACAACAAATATATGCCATATTGGATACATTAGATTTACCCATACTGCTTATACCGGTAGAGAATAGATTTTGAATAGATTTACACAGATTGTACTGCCAACATCTTTACAAAACAGGGTTTGGAAAGTCGAACCTGTCAGTTTGTAATTCTACCGCATGTTAACCAGAATTATACAATTCTCAAAACTGTGTAAAAGCACATCTATACTTTCCAAACTGATTTGGAAATCTGACTGGTTCAGAATTATTGACTTTTAGTGGTTCAGGCATTTGATTTATAACTCATCTAAGGTCTTTACAGGCTTTATAAATATGTACCATCTGAGTCTAGCAAAGCATTGTCTGTTGAAATTATGGGACGGGGAAAAAAAAAAAACATCTGTGGTATGTTAAAGTATAAGAAAATTAAGTAAATTAGCTTTTGTTAAACACCATTCCATTGTGAAATGACAAGCTTAAAGGCTTCATAGCATGCATTTACAGCCTCTGCCACTGCATGTTACAGCAGAACTTGGTCAGGCCAACAGCTGTGAGGATTTTCTGTCAAGAGGAGCAAATGGTGATGGCTGTTCTTGTGGACGAAGACACTGGCATTTAGAGGTGAACTTCTATCTCAGCTTCCTGACAGGAGTGTGAACCCAGCTGAAGTTCAGGCTCTCTGACAAACAGGACCTGCACAGTCTGGACAGCCTCTTTCTGTACACACCAACAGCGGATACTTCTCCCGCTTTCCTACAAACGCACAGACAAAAGAGCAAGACGCTCTCCTCTCACACAAATCTTACATTAACAGTCTTCTACACACTCACTCACTTTATTCTTCCCCACAATAATAGTCACACCAGAACACTTGGACACATGTTTTTGCATAGTGCACACATGCACAGCCTTCACATTCTCTCTCTCTCTCACACACACACACACACACTTCTCTTATGCACGCTTGCTGACAGTCCTCTGGCAGGTGTGTCCTTTAACAAGCTTCACGTGCAGAGATGACTGAAATAAGAGAGGAATTTGTATGAGGGTAATAAATCACACCCGCTGTCTGCCTTCCTTTCCTCTCCTTAAGCCTAATTCATTATATCATTTCATTGCACCAATCCATCAGAAAATGGAAAAACAGTACAAGAAGAAGGTACCAGGATCATACAAGTCACTGCTTCAGAAAAGTCTGACACATGGCTCGCTGGTCTGTAAAGATAAACTGTGTTATTAAAGCAGTCTATAATCAGATATAGCATATGAGCTACAGAACAATGGGAAGACTACAGACCACATACAGAGAAGAGCCTGAGGACAAGGCAGCTCCTGGGTTAGAGCTTGAAGTCTGCAAATATTTACTGAGGTTTACAGAAACAGAGGAAAGGATGGGGTCAGTCTCCTGAATGATGGCCTGAAGAATGCTCCAGGTATGACATTTCTTAGCTCAGGAAAACCAAAGTACAGCATGGGCACACATGTAAGATTCAATAAGACTACAGTAAGGATTCTCTCACTGCACAAAACAACTAAAGATACCATCACAGACTAATAGAGTATCAAAGAGTTCTCTTGCTTTAAAATCTAAAAAATGCAGCCAGCCACCCACGCATGCACCCACCCACAAAATCCTGTTTCATTATAAGCCATTCTCTTCTTGTCTTCAGGAACACACTATCTGCTCCAAACGTCCTGATTTACACTCGAAGGAATGTAGAAAGACTGACACATGGGAGAAGTGTAAGACTGGGGGGTAAAAAAAAAAAAAAAAAAAGTTAATCTCACAAACCTTTACACTGCTATAAAATAACACAGCTGAACAGCTGAGAGAAGTGACCACAGACAGGAGACCCCCATAAGGTGACACAGTGACGCTGACAATCTGAAACATCTCATCTCCCAGCCCCGAGCTCTTCTCTTCCCCTCAGCCTTTTTCCTTCTTCCATATCTACCTGTTCTCCACTCTTCCACCTTCATGCATCCTTCCGTGGCAGTCTGTTTTTTCTGTCCATCAATCAATCCTCATCTCACCGAAAGTTGAGCTGTGCTTCCCTGACGAATGTGTGCCGTTTATCAAAATTGTGTGCGGCGCACAAGAATGAGGAGTGATGGGGAAGGATAGGTGGCTGGATGGGAGTTACCACCCAGGAAGCAAACAGTCGTCAGTGTCGGAGCCTGCTCCATGAGCACGGCGCTCACTGATGAGTGACAGGTACGGCTTGGCAAAGACAAGACATCACAGCTTCTGCTGTGTCACATGGTGCATGGCATTGTTCCATTGTGCTAGCTGTTTAAGAGCAGCAAACGTGTGTGTGTGTGTGTGTGTGTCTGTCTGTGTGCGTGTGTGGGAGGGGGCACTCCACTATCTCAGCCATATAATTTCACTGCTACATTCTTGTGCTGGTTACACTGGAGCCTTATTGGTCGCCATGTCTCTGCTTTGCCTATATGATACCTGGCTCTGCCCAGAGCGTTAACCACGCAACTACAAGCCTTCAGTGACTCCTTTATGGTCCTCTTCACCATCTGCACAAAGCACTTTGAGGCACATTGTTGTAAAAGGCGCTATATAAAAATAAACTGAACTGAATTTAAGATTAGATTGAACTTTATTGATCCCACAGTGGGGAAATTCTCTTGTTACAGCAGCTTATAGGGAAGTGGGATTAAG
>JABJVR010000065.1:5939993-5989791 GCA_025773905.1 Chitala chitala
CACACACACACACACACACACACACACACACACACACACACACACACACACACACACACACATATATATATATATATGCATGAAACACATAATAATATTACAGAAAAACATAAAAAAGGAACACTCTCACTTTTCTTACTGTTTGAATTATTTATGGCATATTCAAAGACGACATCTGGCGCACACTGAACACTTTGAAGCGTGTCTGAAATCAATTTTCCCAGCTGCGGTTGCTGTGGTTGTGACTCTTGCAGGGAGCTAGTGTCACATGTCTTGTCACCGTCAGGGGGGCCACATTTTGGTAGTTGTGTCTTATTACAGATATTTATGTCTTCAATAATGAAAGCCCCATTCCAAAATTCCCAAGGAACACATAACTCAAATGGGGTCAACATACAGTTAAACCTGATCAGTGTCCCTGTAGGGAAACAGGGAGCTTTTGTTTTTAGTTTCACATGAAGACTTCAGCACTGCCACTATCAGCCCTACAGTTGTTTAATGTTAAGCTCCAATTCAGGCTAAAGCAGCTGTCACTTTGTGCCTGTGTACAGCATGTTTGATATTGTCTGCACATGTGATGTTGTATCCACGTGTGATGCTGTCTCCACCTGTAATGCTGTCTCCACGTGTAGTTTCGCCTCCATGTGTGATGCTGTCTCCACGTGTGATGCTCTCTCCTGGTTGTGTTTGCAGGAGGCTGGCGAAGTCCACCCTGTTTCTCATCCCTCTGTTCGGGATGCACTACACCGTCTTCGCCTTCCTGCCTGAGAGTATGGGTGAAGCCGCCAGGCTGTACATTGAGCTCGGCCTTGGTTCCTTTCAGGTAGGTGGCAACAAACACACAAAATCTGCTGCAATGACAACCAACACAGTGCATCTTAACCTACACTCTGACACATAGATCAGGAGAAGTTTGGTGTGGTCAATCCCTGCACTTTTAAAAGAAACGTATCTACAATGAGGTAGACCATAGACAGCATGGTATGTGCATTAGAGTTATTGAGCAAACTGTGTACAGAATAAAGAATTCCACTCACAATTGAGAGGTTATTACAAGCATAAAGGTGACAAAATGGAAAGGAGACAAAAGTAGTAAAAAAATCAGCCCTTCTTGAGAACCTGAGAACCCTGTAAAAAGTTAATTGCAATATTCACTCCATTTACAGTATTCACAATAGCAGAATTAGGCACAAGTGAACCACAACACCAGCACCTGGCAATAGAACACAAATACCATTTTCATGAATTTTCTCTGCAGGTCTGTAAGGTGGCTTGCTTGTCTGTAGAAAATAGAGAGTTTGTCTAAGCAGAGGCATATGTTTGAGCAAATGACTTCTACTGATTTGCATATCGAATTGTAATTGGCGCATTCATACCTCTAGCTGCGTACCCTGAGAAAGAGAGCTCCATACCCTGATATGTGCACGTGTCAGAAAAGTATGAGTAACCTTGTGTTTTACTCTCTTTTAGGGCTTTGTTGTAGCCTTGCTCTACTGCTTCCTAAATGGAGAGGTAAGACATGTGACCAGACTGCTAGCCTCCCACTGCGACACATACATGTTGACAGTCTCACACATATATAACCAACATGGAGTTCTGCAACATATTCAAAAGTTTTACAAATGACCGAAGTGTTAAAATAATAAATGTGGTGTTATATTTGAAAGTGGGAATGGGGAGATGAGGAAGCCATTGTAATTTTACTGTATCAAAGGCTGTCAATGTACGATTTATTGCAAAAAATGCTTTTTTAGAACATTATAGTAAGTATTATAGATAATTTACTGTAACTGCTATTTTTGAAGTAACTTTTTGAGACCATGCCCCAATACCAAAAAGAAAGTTCCAGAATGTTTAAGCCTGTTATTTCCTAAAAGCTTAAAAGCCGTAAAATTATGTTGACACTTTATGGCTTTGTATTGAAATTATACACTACTGCTACTTTTATTTGAAAATTACAAGTATTTAATTATTTATTTAATGTTTTTTATTATGTATTTCATATGACTAATTATGCTTGTATTTTTCATTCCATTTCACAGGTGCATTATCAAAAGCTCTGTTGTACATTTCTTGTATACAATTATGTGGGACTGGTGTCTGATGAAACAAGACCATGTAGTCATGGGAAATGCTGGTTAATTTTACTGTTCACATGACATTATGTGGTTGTATCAGTATGTTGTGAGCCATTATAGATTCAGGCGTAGATCATGGCAAATCAGTATCAACAGAGCTTTTCACATTTTATCATTGAGAAAGACAAAGCAGAGGCTGGATGAATGTTGCGAGAATGTTGTACAAACGTTTTTTTGTCACGCTATGTGCAGGTGCAGGCAGAACTGAAGAAGCGACTATGCAGATGGCAGACCCAGCACTACCTGAGCATTACGAAGAGGCGGCGCCCGCTCTTTGCAGACAGCAGCACTGTCACTCAGATATCGGTCCTTGAGAAGTCCAGCCCCAAGGATCTCCTTCCTTCTGAGGGTCACAACAGAGTCTCCTTTGTTTGAGGACCTGAGAAGAGCACACGCTCCACCAAGCCATGGCCTGTGAAATGGAAATTACAAACCTCCCCCCCTACTCACAGGGCCCACGTGTGGATCATTGCCAGCGGCACATTGAACATGATTGTGTTTTGGCAGCACTCAGCCACGAGCCCACGTCACTGAATGTATAGCATTGTCTGCTTGGCAGTCTCAAGCGGAACGGTACGTACGGATTAGGTTTCCAAGGAGGACAATTCCTTGAATGTGCACCATGTTTGCGTGACTGCGTCTGCACTCCTTAAGTGTGTTTTTGTCCCCATCATCATAGCTCACCCCTCTGTGAACTCTGTGCACATGGACTTCACCGTGTTACGGCTTTCCTGTTGCACGCATATCTTAGCATGAAAATTATGAATTTCAGTCCTCTGTAAAGTTCTATGATACATACAGTAAATTTGTGAGTTTCTCTTGAATTTCATGTACTAACATGAGAGGGATTTGAAAAATGAAAATACCTTTGTTGAGGTTGTTGTTGTGGGACACTGCGAAGATGACACAGTCCACTCTTGAATGCTTTTATATTGCTGTCATGAATAGGTCAGCCACAAAAGTCAGCTGCCGTCCTCAACTTCTGTGATGACTCCAGACTGAATGTTCAAGTAACCTTCTGTTACTTTTGATTCTTTAAATGTTGCAACTTCAGCTGATGTTATTGTAAGGAATATTCATCATAATGAAATTCAGTATAAGTCAGTCAAATATGCAGCTGAATAAATAACAGCCTGATTCGGTAATCAAAGACACTTCCTAAAGTATTAACATGTGACATAATTAACATATTTGGGAAAACAAAATATGTTTGTTATTGTATTAAAAAAAGAAATCTAAATATTTTACAACTGAAACATTAGTGTGTACAGTACAGAAATAATATTGCTGTGGTATTGATTCAAGACAGAAAGTTGCTATTAGAAGAGAAGCAGCTATATGCACTGCCTGGCCAAACTAAAAGTCACACACTAATGTGTGCATGTTGATTCATGTCAACTGGACTTTTTCCTTGTTGGTAGGAATGTTTCACCACTCATCTAAAGAGCTTCTTCAGAAGAAGCTGAAGAAGCTACTTGGATGAGTAGTGAAACATTCCTATCAAGAAGAAAAAAGTCCAGTTGACATAATTCAGCTTCCAGGCAGCTCTCCTGGATGACTGGGAATCTTCATCAACGTAGTCACACATTAATATTTCGTTGGACCGCCTTTAGTTTTGATAACGGCGCACATTCTTTGTGGCACTGTTTTGACAAGCTTCTGCAACGTCTCAACATTTATTTTCAACCACATCTGCATTCATTTTTCACCAATATCTTATAGTGATGACAAGAGAGTCAAACTGCTCTCTAAAGTCTTCTCCAGCACATTGTAAAGACCTCCAAGGGGGTAAAGGTCAGGACTCTATGGTGGCCAATTTACATGTGTAAGTGATTCCTCATGTTCTTTGAACCCCTGTTTCACAATTTTAGCCTGATGAATCTTGGCATTGTCGACATGGAATATATCTGTGTCATCAAGGAAGAAAAAATCCACTGATGGGAGAACCTGACCGTTCAGTAGATTCAGACACTCAGCTGACTTCATTTTATTGCTGCATAACATGCTGACCTTAGACCAGACCGGTTGAAGCAGCACCAGCTAATAACACTGCCAGAGGCACAACATGACTTTTTTTGCCCGGCAGTGTATATAAGTGCAAAGTTAAGACATATGATTAAAGTTAAGACATTACCAGTAAAAACAGGATTAATTGGCTATTGTACCCCCCACCCCAAGCCAGTAAATATGTGGTCCAGCTGTTCAATGCATCTTTGGGTCATGGAAAAAATAATCCCAAAAAGCCCTGTTTTGAACCTCTGACACAGAGCTACAAACTGCTTCCTATGTGAGGTTTTGTTGCCGTAATTTTCCTTGTGTAGGACATGAAGAGTTAGTAGACCAGTCGCATGTAAACGTTTGCTGCTCATTATATTGACATTATCGTACATAGTTTTTTAGGAACACTGTGCATGATTTGACTGTGCAGAGCACAGCTGTTTGTCATTTATATTTAGAAACATGCCTAAATGTTTGCACAACGCCCTAGCCTTCATTTGTATAATTATCTTTATTGCTAAAATGTATTTTCTTGAAAGATTTAGTCATGAAAAGAGTATGTAAGTTATTGTTTCTGTAGAGTTTTATAAAGCAAAGCAATGCATATGTCGCTAACAATATGCTCAAACATAGAAACCTTTCTAATTTTAAATATAAATTATTTTCTTAGGTGATTAGTCCCTTCTTAAAAGTAGAAACATAGAGTATAATAGAGAACATACTGTATGTTAACCACATATTTTACTTTCTTAACAAAAAAAATCTAATATATTAATTTTTTAAAGACTTGATATTCTGGAGCACTCTACTGTAAAGTTTGTTGTTTTTGAATTTTGAATACATAATACATGTGTATATGAAAAATTGTACATAGCTGTAAATGAACCTTAAAAATATGTGAGTCATATAAGTAGACTATTAATACTAATTCAGTACATTTTGCACAGAATGTGCTATAGATTCAGGACATGTTTAAATTACTAGAATACTTTATATATCAGTATATCATACAAAAATACACCTATATGTGTGTGTGTGTGTGTGTGTGTGTGTGTAAAATATTTATTATGGTTATGATGGTGTCATAGGATTCATTGTCAGCTGCCTTAGGTGTTTTGAACCATAAGCTACAATAATGATAACAGTCCTGAAAAGATACAGATGTTGGCTTTTATTTTCAAAGGAAATGGAATATATGCTCATGTGCACATGTGAAATTATGTTTTTACAGACAAACCATGTGCACATGGTTTAAGGGTTTTATTGTTAACATTTATTTTCTTGAGAATGTTAAGGGATGTGATGACTTCAGCAGAAGACCTGTATCAGTCCAACATCACAACTAGAAGGTGCTGGGCTGGAGTTGTTCTTGTAAATGTTTGTGTCTGTAATAGAGCCTAATCATGACTTGGTACACATTGTAATTCAGTCCAAACAGGTATCTGTCACGTGCATTAATAATTTAGCATCGTTTATTTATCTAACGTTCGTGTACATTGTGTATTCTTTTCCAGGACACCCAAATTACATTAATTTAGCTGACAATTTGAATATTATTCGAAAAGCATTTAACCATCGCATCTTATTCTGAGCTCAGCTGTGATTATAATATGAAGGTGTAAATTTTTTTTTATATTCTGTAGAGTGAGTGCATTCTGGGAAATTTATCTTTCAGGTTTTAAGAGCTGATTTTAGTATATAATCTAGGTTACTTTCACATTTGATTACTAATATGATTGAAGCTTATATACTTGTTTTACTTTTTAAAACATATTTCATTGCAGTTTAACATTGTATGTTCAAATACTATTCACATCATTCATTTACTGTCAATGTTAATGTTGTTTCATTGCCAATTTTCTTGTAGCTTTTATAACTTGTTCAATGGCTGTTTTTCCATGTTGATGAATTACACCATGTAGTGTAATACTGTTATGGAATGTTTAAATTACGTATTTACAACGCAAACACCAAATGCTAGTGTAACTAAAGGACGTGATGCAGGACCGACAGCAGTGAAGTTGTAGATGCAGACAGTTTAAATGTTATTTTTATTGCCATTCCCTTTTATTGTTAATTCTGTTTAATTTCATCCATTTGCAAAAGTCATGCTCTGACTTATTTCTTATAGGTGTGTGACCTGAACATTCAGGCAGGTGAAGCAGTCCAGTGCTTTTTTGAAATTGTAATGGCAGCACTAAACTGTTAAAATATGATGCCTTGATAAACAGATTGTTTTATTCATTTAATATTTTGTGCTGAGGGGACAAGACTTGCTTTTTCAAACATTTGTGATATTTGTAATAAGGGATTGCTGCTGTTTCACAAAGGAGTAAGCAAGTATGGGCATTCTAAAAAGTACTGAATAACACAGTGTACTGGGGAACTATGTGAAGAATGCCTTGATAACTTGTTGGCTGCTTTTCCAAGTCAGTTAATTAATGAACACAAGAAACTACATCACCTATTGTCTGAATTCCTAATTCTTAAAGGAAGATTTTAAACTATGGACAAATGTCCAAGTTCATATAAATTAGTTTAAATTTAATTTGCAAGCAATCTGAAAATAGGCTTTTAGTACACATAGTACTCATTGCCAAGTTCTGTAAAATTTAATATATTTTTAAGAATATCAAGATTCATATTTCTGGGTAAAATTCTTAAAAAGTACAAAAAATAGCGTAGGGTTGTGTAGTACTTTAAATGTGATCTTGTGTTTGTCTGACAGATATGTGTTGCGTGTACTTACTCTGTGTTGCGTGTACTGACTGATTCTTGGGTGTTGTTCTCAGTCAGTGAAGTCTGACAAACGCACTCTTCACCACAAGTCAAAAAACATTTAATGTAAAGTCAATATTTCACTGGCTTACAAAACTCCTCTGATGCATTAAAAAACACAAACGTGTACTGTATACAGTGCAGTGAACTTGAAAAAAGCAGGCAGTCACATAGCAAGCAAAAGAAGAGTCCTGGTCTTCAACTTGTGTCACATTCGTGTGTGTAGTGTGTTTTTCATCTGCTCTACCATGTCAGGTTTAACACTGTGCTTCACTTTCCTCAGCTGTAGTGGAGGGCTGCAAAATCCATTTTCATCACACAAAGACATACATACATGTGTAAATGTACAGCACAGGATTACATACACTGTCATGTCGTGTATTCCAGATTGTATGGAAATAACTTTCCTACATTTTACAATCGGCAGGTCTGGGAGACGCCCCTCTTTTTGTTGTGTATGGACGTGACTCCTTAGGAGCCTGCTATGGAGCGGGCAGCCTGTGAAACTGTGCTCTGTGTGAATACGTTTTGTGTAGGTTTTTCACTGTAACACCAGCCCTCAGAGGACCCCCCCCCCCCCAAACACATATTTGTACGTAAATTTTTAAAGTGACAGCGCATTCGCCCTGAAGTAATGGCTGCTCCTAGCGTGACCCGCCATTCGGTGAATGTTAAAAGCAGTACATGATTCAGTGTCCGTCTTAAAAATATAAACCAACATTGTGTGTAATGCACACAGAATATACACATGCGACACTTGTGTGCCACTGCTTCTGAACTCAGCCTTCTGAGAGAGCATGCCATCACGCAGTTGACTTACATTAATGTTGCGGTTTGTCACTTTTCACTCGTCATCTGCAGTTTCACACTGTTCATTTCGCACTTTGTTTCACACTGTTTGTTTTGCACCTGTCTGAGGTTCTGTGGAGGCCACTGTGCAAAATTACAGTCTCCTGAGCTACAAATGAACACAGAACAGTTCACACCCCCCTGCAGCCCCCCCTCACACATGCACTGTTGGCAGCACCTCTGCATCCTAGTATTCTGCCAATATAAAGGACTCCTTGCACAACCACGTTTTCAGGTTTAACAACTCGAAGAAGCCTGGCTGACAACTAACGCAAAAGCAGCTAACTGCCTGTCTGGACACAAAACAAAGAATCCTAAATATTTTTAGACCACATACACTAGTAGCTGTTTTAAAAAGTAGCTATGTGTAATCAGGAATGCAAAAGATACACTGAACATGATCAGACACAATGAAATGGAAAATATATTACACCAAATTTCATATGCATTTCGTACACATATATATAAAACCCCCCGTATGCAAGAGGAATTGACAGGTATTGATTTTTATAATCAGAATTGAAAATTCAAACACTGTAAACTGAGACATGTGGTATCCCCAACATCATTTTAAGGATTTTTTTCACAAATTATACTTTAGGTTTTTACAGATTACTGCACTTCTTGAGATTCTATTGTTGCTCTTTGTTTGGACACGGACCCGTAACTGAAAGGTTACTCCTCACTGGATTTACTGTTTAAATTTACCCAGCATCCTGTGTAAGGTGATGACAAACATTTTTCACAATGCTTTTTTTGAAGTGCAAAAGACTGTATGCTGGGAGCAGAGATTTCACTGACCCTTATTCATTAGGTCTGTATTTAAGCTATTGTCCTTTACTTTCCTTCAGACAGAAAAAACAGATAAGCATGCGTTTATAATGTGTAAAGTCAACTATAACATCTACATTTACTACAAATCACCAGTTTGTACGTTATCCTACCAACTTGCACCTACAAGAAATATACAATATAAAAATAAAAACAATTAGTTTTTTTAACCTTTATGTCTATTGTGTTCATGAGTCAAAATTTTTAGACAAATCACTGCTTCCAATGGATGTTCTTAACTTATGGTCTGTGGACCTTGATAGATTTGAGGGGTCTGTGATCTTATTATGGGAAAACATTTGCATCTTTATTTTCATCTCTAACTGAAAATTAGCATTTTACTTTATGCTTGTTAAAATAATGATTGTGGCAGGTGATACAAAGGTTTCACCAGATTTCCAAAGGGATCCACAACGCAGAAAAGGTTAAAAAACCCCTGTACCTGGAAAATCTATGTGGTAGGAAGGTAGCACATTTTGACATCAGCGCAAAGAAGTTATTTAAGGCTCTGTCATTACATACTGTACAATATTAACTAAAATAAAAATGGTGAAGGCATTCTGAGATTGTCTCCAGTGAGTAATCTATACAACAGAACACTGTGACAATTTTAACTAAACCACAACAAAAAAGGAGACAACATTTTGGGATCGTCTCCAAGGATTAATCAGGACAACTGAACACTGGTAGAGCTAACACTCGACATTATATACATAAACATAAAATGCAAAGTATAATGGTGAATGAGTGTCTTTCACTTTGTAACCCCTAAGAGGGGCAATGAAAGAAGTCGTGCTCAAGCTTGCATGGAGGTCTGGTTTTCACCAGACACAGAAAATTAACTGCAATAATATGTGACACTTTATGCACGTTATTTCACACTGAGTGTAGTAAAATTATGTTAATCATCACAATAGCAGTAGTGGATATAATTAGGCTTCCTTCCATAATATTTTATAAACATTAACAACTCACTGAGACCAAAAGATGTAAGTGAAACAGTAGACAGGAGAAATTTATATATGCCTGCACTTTCCAAATAATGTCACCTGTCAATTCTGATGATTGCAGTTCACAGGACCTAAGGTAAGAAAGTGTTTAATTTAAAGATGCTATGAGCAGGACTGCTTCAAATGTATTTTCTTTTTGAACTGCTGATAAACACTAGCAAAAGCTTTTTCTCTTTGACTGTTTTACTGATACATCACCTTTGGTTCCACTCTGCTCTGCACTCATTCAAATGCTTTTCAGTCAGACCAAAAGGGGCCAAAAGGGACCAAAGGCACTTTGGAAAACCAAATGGAAATGTTTATTAAAACAATCCTTTTCTGATCAGGTCCAAACCATTTGCAGTCTATTCCTATTTTGCAGCTATGTGTTAAAAACAAGAATGAAATGTATAAATATTGTTCCACCACTTTTTGTGGATATCTAGTATATTCTTCCAGTGCATTTGAAATGACTGCCCTTTTGTAAGATGGTTTTCAAATCTCTTAAACCACTGAAACAACTTACGAAACACTGTATTTCATATCTTTGCCTTATACCACAGCTGTCCAGACAGTGCCCTTTTAGTGAAACCCAGAAGAAATGTAATTAAAAACTGTGAGGTTATGGAATCCTGACTGCCTTATGTCCAAGTAACATGTTTTTACTTGCACTTATTTATAATAATAACTACACAAAATACACAGGTGGGATTTCTTATTCAACTAAACCTGATATACAAGACAACTAATGAGTTTACATAACACTTGGAGTGCTAATATGACTATTTACAGCTGTATGCTGCTGCGCCAGTTAAATTTTTCTCTACTAGAAGTTGGAAAAAAACTATAGCTTTTAATTGCTCTCAGAAATACAGGCATTTTTATTGCCACATTTCCTTACTGCTTGTCTTTATCCCTGTCATTGGCAGTTGTTTAAAATTTTATTCCTGCAAAACCAAAAGCATAATATTTGAAAATCAAAAATCCAGTGTTCTTTATTTATCTGAGGAAATAAAGTTTGAATAAACAATCTGTCTATCATATACATTGTCAAAGAGACAAGGTATTTGCGTGAAATTCTAAACAGCCAAGTTTCTGCAAAGGTTTCGACGTGCATGAGTCCAGCTTGAGGTTGTGAGTAGTTTAAGAATGATCGTTTGATCATCACCCATCCCAAATATCTCCACGGTAACCTGGAACTCTACCAACTCTATGCTAAAAATGATTATATATTTCACTGTCACGGCCAGTCAGGGATTCTCAATACTAATGGAACGGATGCTTCTCTGCAACAGAACTCTGTTCAGGGATCACAGTATCACGTCTAACTATCAGGTGATGCCCACACCGCATCATTTCAGCAGGAGTAGCAGAAATGTCCCATTACTGTTCCTGATAATGAGTGAATGGAACATGTATATAGTGGATAGGAACATGTATATAGTGGATATTTACATAGTGTACTCGAAACCTCAGTTTTGCATGGCGTGACTAACACAAAGGCTTTATGAAAATGTTACATTCTTCAGTCATTCTGTCCTGCTCACTGCTAGGCTATTTCTCCACTAAAGTCAAGGCTCTGACACTGCAGAACAAACACGGCTATTCCAGCTGCACAAACACATTTCGCCTACTCTGTATTTTGTACAGTTCCACTGTCTGACACAAGGATGAGCATCCTTGCCACATTTGATTATCTCCAGAAAAAATAAATGATGAAGCTTTTCATTTGTTGTTTCATATACACAAGAGAATTATTACTTCTAATTATTCTGCCTAAGTACTTTACGTATCATTGGTATTTTTGGCCAGTCAGGCCTTATAAATTCAGTGCCACTGGGGGCGCTAGCTTCTGATCTACGCAGTGGCCAGCCATGATTCTGTGCTAGCTGGCACTCCACGTTTTGCCTTGTTCTGGCAGGTTGCTGGCAGATAATGGCAGAGACAGGGGGGTGGGAGGGGGCGTTGTGGGTTTGCGCGTCTAGGTGTGTGTTGAGGGTGGGGAGCTGCACAGGTCTGCGACGGAGCTCAGGCACTCAGGTGGCCGGTGTCTCCGCCTGCAGGCTGGACATTCGGATCTGGGAGCTGCTCTTGCTCAGGATGGAGAGCTGCGTCCCCCCGTTGACCCCGCTGCTCGCCAGCGATGGGTGCCTGTGCTTCAGATCCACAGCAAAGTACCGGTTCACTGTCCAGCTTCGCCATTTCCTCTTCATCTCCGATTGCACCTTTAGGGAGAAACTTGAAAAGGTCATTTTTTAATGTACCTAGCTGCAAAGGTGTCAATGCGTTCCTTCAGTTATTTTTCGTTTTGCCTCCACCCCCCCCCCCATTCATTTACAAAAAGTGAAATTTTAAAAACACCAAACTGGAATGGTGCTTTACACAGGGTACAAAGGTTAATCCATACAAAAATGCAGGGTGTACCAGACACTATGCTGCAGTGACCTCTGACCTTGTCACAGCCACTGACCATGGCACAAAATACAGATGAGCTCTAAAATCAAAAACTAAATTGCACACCAATCAGCTTGATTTTACACTTTCCCCAATTAACTTAAACAACAAAGTCTCTGACATGAAAGAAAACATCCAGAAGGGATGTGTGTGTCCTGCTGCTCCACACACTACAAACTAGATGACCAAAAGCTAGCAGCAGGGCTTGGGTAAAATAACTAGAGAAGCAAAGCCAAAGTGAGGAAATAAAACATAAAATTTTAAAAACCTATTAACCATGATTTTGATTTGATTGGTGCTTGGCTGCCCTTGTTTAATTTTTTCAATGTGCTCAACCTCTAATAGTGACATTCACCAAGGAACACTTCTGACTGGGTAATATTATATGATCTTTTTAACCAAAGGATGCCAGCATCTTATGACTTCTTGCACATTCTGCCTGTTTCTTCATTACTCACGCTGGCAGTCACAGCAAAGGGATCGCTCTGGAAAGGCGCAGTTTCAGTGTGTTATTCAGTGTATACTTCCACAAGCCAAACACTGAAATTATTAAATATATATATATATATATATATATATATATATATAAAATTAAATGACATGGCTTCCCTTGGCCTCCCAGAGTGCACTCCCCTGCTAAAAATCTTCAGTCAGATTTTTTATGTTACTAAAAGCACCAAACTGTGTACCTGAGGATTATGCTGTATGATTGGAGACGGACACTGTGATGTCTACTCCCTGACCTCAAATTTCCTGTACATGTTCAAAATGTAATAGTATACTTATCAATAAATACATGCATAAATTCCTACAGATGTGAACACTCACCTCTCCATTCAGAAAGCAGTACAACACTGCCACAACAAATCCCTGGGGAAACAAAACAGCATAATTATCAGATTGGTGAGTTACCATTGTCTTATTATTTATTATTATTATTATTATTATTACAATATCAATAGCAGTACTTAGATTTCAAACTTTTCAGTACAAGTCATAGGCAACACCAAACGCTAACATACAACTATGAATTTTTATCTTTTTATCTCCATCTTGTGGTTAAAACTGGCACTGTACATGGCAGATGTTGAGAGTGCTATAGCTGTGAATAATAAACATTTCATTGCATTCATGGCAAGCATAGTTGAGGCCAGGAGCGTACCTGGAAAGACCCAAGGCCCAGCTCAAAAACCAGCCTCTCCCGCTTGCTCACATCCTCGGGAGAGAAGGCGAACACCGTGTAGTGGATTCCAAAGAGGGGAATGAGCAGGAGAGTGGAGCGGGCCAGCCTCCTGTCAATCAAATGACACATGCATAATGTGTCGTTTAACATGTCTAAACATCGGTAGACAGCCAGTTAAGGATGGCTTTCAAGTAATGCCATTAATCATTTTTATATTCAAAGTAAAAAATGTCCATAGCCAAGTCAATATTCAAATGCTTTTACTGACAAAGAATGATCACAGACAAAGCACGAACCTTTTTAAATTATATTACAATAAAAACAAACTTGTTTCTGTTTTAATACCTCATGTCAGTTTGTTAACACATTTCAGCCTCAAATCAGTACATAAGAAATCTCAAAAGTTCTTGGGAAATAGAACTTTTAATGGTTCAACACAAAAAAAACAAAAACAAACTTACAGGTATATGCTGGATTCATTGCCTCCAATATCAGGTGATTGCAACTTCTGAACCAGAATAATTATGATCCCAATGAAGAGAACAAAATTTATCTGAAAGAATCCATGTCATACAGTAGATTATTAAAAACTCAGCATTAAGCGTGCACAACTGAAACAGAAGATGCTGGATGAAGAACACTATCCAAATTTTATTAACTGATTTGTTGTAAAGGGTACAGGATATTCTCCTGTGCAACAGAGTTTCAGGGCTGCATGGGGAGGTGGGGGCTGCTGCCATTCATACTATTGGGCTTCCCATTTAACCCCCCCCCCCCCCCAAATTTTTTAGTTCCCTAACTGTAATTAAAACAAATATCACGACTATGTCAATTTACTGTTCAGATAACTGAAAAAAACAAAAGAGACAAAAATTCAGTAATTCCAAACACCACCATCTCAAGTCCCACAAAAGTGTACAGTAGCTATGGCACTGTGCCAAACATGCACACCAGTGTTCACTCCGAGGGAGTGAGCCTGCAGCCTGGGGTACAGGAGATGGGCGACTGAGAGCTGCTGATATGACCGGAGGTGAAGTCAGAGCTTCTCTGTGTCACGTCTGCCTAACCACACCAGTTTAACTCCAATCACATCACTAGAAATGAAAGTAATGCTATTGTGTGCTAAACGTGATTCAGCAATGATGGCGCTGCCTTATATTAGCTAGTCATAAAGTTGCTCGCTAAACAAAGTTCATCACAAGACATTAGTTGAAGGGCATTTTGTCATTTAGATTCAATTTTTGTAAATATAAAAAAGTTGTTGGGCTTGGGCTCCTTTGTAGTGTTAAACAAACCATTACATTATTTTTAAATCCATAACATATTGCGATTTGTGTGGGAACTGCAGCCTGCATTGTCAGACAGTGTGATGGGACTGATTATTTCTGTAGCAAATAGCTACATCTAAAACTGTCCTTACTCTACAAATGGCAGCCTAAGGCACAGAGTCTGCACACAAACAGGCTGTATCCTTGACTGTCAAACTAGGAATATATTAGCCATGATGATGGGGCTAAATACATAAATATCACTCCATGTTAAGCATTAATTAATTAGTTAATTAGTTTAATTAATTAATTAACCACATGGTTCTACAGTGTAATGTAGTGTGTTTAAACCATGAGATCCTTTTACATCTTGAGAACTGCAGCTCACAGAAGTTAGACTGACCTGCAATGCCAACAGCTGAGAAAATGACAGCAGAAGAGTGTAAGCAGGAGGGACAGAGAGGGACACAGTAATAGGGGAAAAGCTGGGAAAATGAGAGAAGGAAAAGAGAGAGAAGAAATGAAAGTGAGGAAAGAAAATTGAGAGAAAACAGTCAGAGAGAGGGAGTGAACCACAGAGTGCTGAAGAGACTGATGAAGACAGACACAAATGATCCAGCTGGACCACATGGTATGCTTTTATTGTTTGTTCATGTAAATTCCAGTACAGTAACATACCATTTTAGATTATATATTGACTGGTATAGGCTATGTGAAAAACTGGTCTAATCAGTAAACATAATGTAATACTTGAGTACTATAACTGAACTTTATTGTCTGTGTAAGATGGTTTTGTTTTGCCAGTTAGCAATGCAGGGTGTGAGCACAGCTTTTCAACTTTGAAGCTTATAAAAAAAAAATCACAAGCGCTCAGCAATGGCAGACGACCATCTGAGGAATACAGCTATTCTCAGAATTTAGAGCCAACGTGTGAAAGCACTTGATTTAGATGTGTTTGTGAAACATTTTTCTGTACAGCGTAACAACTGTTGTGTTGTGTTGTTTTAAAATAACGTGATCATACCATATATTAGTGAATCTTTTGCTATATCTACCTATAGAAGTACTTTGTTTTTTGTATAATTCTATTTTGTTCACCCACTGTGACGAGCACTGCATACTGCTCTCCCATGCCACTCTGCCAAAACCTTTTGCCACCCTTTTGGCCCACCAGATCTGTCACTGTCATTCAACAAGTCATTCCATGTAAGTGTACATCTCTGTATGTGAATATGTGTGCTGTACTCACTGTAATCCAGAACCGTTCTACAAAATCACGTGCCATGTTTGTGCTTTTCTGTGATGACTCAGCGAATTTTATTTCTTAAATGAGTTTTGGACCAACCTATCTGGTGTTCATTCTTCTACAGACTGGCAGATGGTGTTTGAAGTAAATTTATTGTCTAATGCACTTACTGAATAATTTGTTAAACAGGGTAATTTCAGCTTCATTTCCAATCACTCCATTACTCACCATGATGGATGCTACCACAGGACCCTTAATGACCCACCAGATGGCAGCATTGTCATTCATATCCCAGCACCTACACAACAGAGGGAACAGAGGTCAGGTGCCACTCACTGCTGAAGCCATTCCTGCTACTGCTAGAACCCCGATCCCTGCAAGCAATACTGGTCCTTTGTGCTACTCTTGCACAGCCCTTGGCACGCTCACCCAATGTCGTCAAAGTGGAGCCGGAGTACCGCCCATACAGTCACACAGGCAGTGGGCATCCCTGGGTAGAGCACATTGTACCGGTGCACAGAGACAAGCAAAGAACACAGACATGTCATCAACACAGACATGTCACAATTCCTGAAGTCAAGCGTCTCTGCTTGTATTACTAAAACTACATAACAGCTGATTTCACTGTGCAGAGAACTGAAGCAGTTTTCTCCACGGACAGTTTTCTCCATGGACAACATCATAGTTAGAGGGAAAATGTTTCCATCCATAAGAGTGGTTTGCTGAATGGAGAAGACTCTGCTCTGGGTGTGATTCTGACCCTGTCATAAATCTGTGCTTGGTGTCTTACCCCATCCAATAATGATGTACCAGTAGAAGTATGTTCTCTCAGGGAAGAAGGTCTCCACCAGCAGGGTGAACAAGTACAGGCCCTCAATGAACAGCCAGAAGTAGTTAGACATGACACAGTAGTGGAAGAAGACCATGACTGCCTTGCACTCCACCTAGGGCCACAAACAAAGTGTTGCATAAGTCCAGGTACGGCTAAAGAAGAGAAAGGGTGGGCGGAAGAATCTCAGACCATCAAAGGACCTCATTGTGTCACATGAAGTGTAAGTAAGGGTGCTGCTTTGTATCTTTATCTGTTCTACAATATACGTTACTGAAGTAAGAGTGAAAGCACATTGTTTCCATTGAGCAAATGCTCAGTGAATGGGACTTTATGGAGTTAAACAAATAAAAACCTGCTGTGTCTCACCGTGTGTATGAAGCAGTGGTTGCTGTCTTCCTCGGCGTAGAGTATCCCGTCTTTAATAAACACAGATATCGCTCGCAGGATGAACGACACGAAAAGGTTCATGTGGATAAAGTTTCTGGTACAATATAACTTTCTGAGGGGAGAGGAGATGACAGACAGACACAGACTGCGCTCAGGACTCGTCACGATACCAGCTTGAAAAGTCTCACATTTCTTTAAAATATGGTTCTCTTGGAAAGATCAGTGAATGTTCAAAAACAGAATTTATAAATGAAAAATAAAGTGGTGCACAAAATATTAAATACAAGCACCCAATCTGCATGCAGTCTTACAGCATCTAGTATGGGTTACAATAAAGGCGTGTCAAAGGGAAGAGCGGGACACATTATGTCCTTTGTGTGTCTATTATGTACAGTCACACAATTTAGGGGCACTGCAGACACCTCAAAAGCACCCATACAAACTCATACATTCACACTTGGTCACACTTGCAAAGTCGCACGCAGTCACACGTTGGCACAGCCCCACACATACACACATGGTCACAGTCGCGCACAGTCACAGCCACAAACACTCACGCAATCACATACCGACATAGTTTCACAGTCACAGTTGCACAGAGTCACAAACCGTCACAGTCACACACAGCCACACAGAGTTTCACACACAATCACAGTCACACACAATCACCTGCAGTCGTACACAGTCAAACATAAGCACAGAGTCACACAATTTCAGGGCACCTGAGTGACTCTGGCCTGTAGGAGCTAGTCTGGAAAAACTATAACTGAATACAATAATTATGAAATCCACACATACTCAGCTGTAGTAACTGCACACTAAACCCTGCAGCAGCTGCAGAGGCTTATATTTGTTTTGTGTAGCACTATTGTTGTAACTTGGCGTCATCTACAACAGCAGCTCTGACACCCACCTGAACCGACAGAGTATGACCATGGCGATGGTGAGGGACACCAGCGATGTGCTGTAGCCCACCGTGTACAGGGCCTTCACCGACACGTAGTACATGTCCTAAGGAGCACAGCCAGAGATCGTTATAGAAACACGCATGTCACCATGACAACAGAGCCAAGAGTTCTCCCACTGTGAAGACAAGCTGTACTTAACAAAAAGCCCAGTAAATATGTACAAGAGGACCGTCCCACTTTCACTTCACTTCAGCTAGAGATGTGTCATCTGCGCTTAGGTTTTACTGCTAGTTTACGTTACATAATCCTGTGAGAAATGACACCTCACATACATAACCGTGAACACATATATGTAAGAGTACTAGAAACTGACCAGTCTGCAAAACTGAAAGAAATTGTTTAGCAAACTGTATCTTTTCATCTATATCTGGGTTCATAATTTAAATGTGTATCAAAGCTACACTTCACTAAGTATACTGATTAAGTGACAGTTATCATGTCTGTCTGATTTAGACCCTGAATTTTCATTCTTCTCTTAGTCTATATACTTGCATGCTATTAATTATGTATTACCTTCACATAGCAAAGTCCACTAAGCATGTGACTACACTATGTCTATGACATCATCCTCACCCAGAGTACCAGACTAATCGTCTGAGTTGGGGACTCTGGGTTTTTACAACACTCTTGCCTGTGAGTTGTGTAAGTTGTAATAATTCTAGCTCCACATGATGAATATATATTTTTAAAAATTGTGTACAGTCTTCTAGAAAATACTCAGGAAAAATTATCCTAATATATCAAACAAGACTGGAACTGACAAAGATGAAGCTGGCTAGAACTCTTTAATATTGAAACTGTTAAGGTGACTGTGTGTTAAGGTGGCATAATTATCAATGCAAATTAAATACAACAGAACTGTCATTAACCCAGTTTTGTGTATTCATTTTAGATGAGTCTGGGCAAAGCATGAACAAATGTGTGTGTGTATATCTGTGTGCATACATGCATGAATATGTGTATATCTGTGTGCATAAGTACATAAGCATGCATGTGTGTGTATGTGTGCATGTGTGTGTGTATACATGCAGGAACACAAGAAGAAAGACACACAGATTTGGTGCCATTGTCATCAAACAGGCAAGCATCGGCGTAGTGTGGAAAGGTTTCTGACCAGCCGTCTTCGGTGCAGTTGCGGCTGACCTTTCCCAGCTCTGAAAGCAGACGAGGTAGTGATCATGTCACTTATGCTTCTTTATTCTTCAGATGAGTACTGAAGTTGAACTTTGGTGATATGTCTAGCAGCATAAAGCGGTGTAAGCTCTGTTAGTCTCACTGTATAAAACTACTTATTGTTCAGACGGTTATGGCAGCAACAAAGGGCGCCGTGTACTGACTGCAGGAAGAAGATCAAAGGCACATGCGGGGACGGGCACAGGCAGCGCACCTTCATCCTCCAGGACCATAAATTCAAAAAGCTCCGGGCAGCTGACGATGACCACGTTTCCCACGTCAGTAGGCTGCCAGCAGGTAAGGTTGTCCCACAACCATGGACAACCTGTACAGCAAAACAGAATAAATCACATTAACCATTAAACTGAGACCCCAGCCTTTTGAAAAGCAAAACACATTTACGTAATATGGATTAATTTCTGAATTATATTTAACAGTCATTGAAATATTATATAACAAAGGTGTGGAAATATGTTCAAGTGAATGAAGCTGAAACTGAAACAGAAGGCTGTTGTTACATTATCAGGCCAGATGAGGGCAGTAAATTATAAGACCACTAATGCCACTCAAAGGTCCAGAGTGCTTGAAGCCTATTCCTGATCAGATAGGGCACACCGTGAACATGGTGTTAACGTAACGCAGGACAGCTAACAGCTCACAATTTGCAGGGAATGTGGAGTTGGCTACTTGCATCCCTTTGAGAAATGTCTATGAAGGTTCTCAGGCACCCAGGCCACGGTTAACTCAAGTGTTGTTCAATGGCAAAGGGATCCATTTGAGAAGCAGCTAGAGTTTACTGAGAGAGACCACATTTACACACATGGAAAGGGGCTGGAGGTGTCCAACCCTGGTGACAGCAATCTTAGCCCCTCTTTGGGTGCCTCTTAAGTCACAAAACATTTAATAGCAATTTACTGGTGATCACAGAGTGGTAAAGTGAGCAAAACTAAAAAGTAAAATTGATTTATTGGTGGGCCCTGTCAGGAGTCATCACATCATTCATTTAAAATGTCACTGAAAATAAAATGAGCAAATTTGTCTTTTGGTTCCTTGATTGGTCTTAGATTTGTTTGGTTTTGTTTCTTTAACCCAAATTCAATTACTGTTTCATTTTTTCTTTTTAATTAGAAATAAATGATTTTCATCACTATCAGAATTGTTGAATACAGATATATTGTGAAGTATAGCTCCACATCATGTAAAAAAATGTGATAAGAAGTTTATGACAAATACAAAATGGAGTATAAACATACACAGAAATACTTGTAAAGGGTCTGATCATGTAATTTTTATTTTAGTGGTTTTGCTACCTAAACATATAGCAATATGCAGGTGTAGACCCCATAATGTCACCTGACACACATTACATTGGGGATCCCTCTCATGGCCATGTTAGACAGGCAGCAAGTGGAAACACTGTTTTCCAGCTGACTGCACACTGACAAAATGCCTCAGTAGGATAATCATGACAAGACAGGAAGTCGAAAAAAAAGTATCAGAAAAAAAACAACAGGAGCATCGCAGGAAGAGAAAACGCAGAGGGCAGTGATGATCTCTCAAAGCAAGGCTCTCATATCATATCGTTTACCATGTTTATCAAAGGCAAAGAGAACAGATCACCTGTTGATAGTTGTTGTGCTGATCATTGGGGCGTTCGCTGTTAAGTCCATTCAAATGATGCAAGACTTTCGCCATATCCAATCTTTCAACGTGAGTAGCAAAGGCACGCTGCACTGATGTGTATTGAATATGTGAGTGACACGTTATCTTTTAACAATACTTGCATTTTTATTGCCTTTTCTGTTTCTATTTTTTAATGCTTGCATTTCTGTCTTTTATTACGTCGTAAGCAATATATCCAAATCTTGAGACATATGCCAATTTATGAACTCAATAATTTATTTGTAGTTGATCTTATCTGGAAGTTTACTCATGTCAACTGGACTTCTTTCTCATTTACACAGAAATGTTTCATTTTTTACCAAAAGGCTTCTTCAGTCTGATGGAAGTGGAGAAGATTCTATTACTATATACCGATCAGGGTTGCTGGCCACACCCATTCCTGAATAGACTCATTAGTGTAAGAAAAGAGAGGTTAGAGTCATAAAGAATAGGGGGTTGTTATGTATGATGCCCAGTGACTGAAATAAAGGGGGGTATTTGTTAGGTACCCCCCCACCCCCCTTTATTTCAGTCACTGGTCGTTGTATGTTGATGTTATCATGCACAAGATTTTGAGGTAATGAAAACCTTTTACGTTTTTGCACACACGCACTTTTGAACCTGATTAGTACATTTAGATATCCAGAAAGTGTGACTAACTCTGCTGGATAGTGAAACACAGTGAAAATGATGGAGAGAGAGAGAGAGAGAGAGAGAGAGAGAGAGAGAGAGAGAGAGTGTGAGTGATTGACTGAGATTAAGAAAAAGAGAAACCAGATAAAGAATCCCTGTAATATCTGTTTCCGTAACGCTCGAATGCCAAACCTTAAGATAACGGCCATCATTTTATTAAGTCAGTGGTCTGCTAGCTTGCAGAGGGCAGATAATAACCAGCTATCCCCTCCTGGGGAAAAAAAAAATAAGCAACCATGTATAAGACTTCAAACTGTCTGTCAAAGAGGAGAGGTTACCCACGTAGAACCATACACAAATTCCAGTTTCCTAAGTCTCATCAAAAGTCAGTTTACACCCACAAAACCTTGTCTACTAAACCTCCTAAAACAATTTCAACACAAATGAAAAAAATTTATGAAAATATGAAAAAGAATCTTGCCTGGACTACATCTGCATGATATTCATTACAAACAAGTGCTGTACATGTATGTGAGAATGAATGTGGAAAACTGTGCGCAAGGATGTGTGTTTGTGTATGTGACTTTTAATTCCTCTCCAGTTCGGTCATTACTCCATCAGAACTGCTCACTGCCAATGGTGTACAGCTGACACAAATGTGTGTGCATGTGTGCACACACACACACACACACACACACACACACACACACACCCACACACACACACACAGCCTTCCTGTAATTAAATGCCCAGAATCCAGCTTACAAAGCAGGGAAGAGAAGTAATGAAGAAATAATGAAATTTAACCATGAAAGGCATCTAAACAGTACCAGATCGCAAAGTAGTTGGAGGTTCTTAGTAACAAAAGCTGGCTGTGAAATTTGTGATTCGTAGCGACTTGTGAAAGGCATGAGTGTGTGAGAACCATGGTCTGCCGCAGTCCGCTGCCAGCCTTCAGATATGCATGTTGTGAATCAGGGCTCAGGAGAACAAAGGCCCCCGTTTGCTCACATTCTGACAGTGGGAAGAGTATAGCTGGTGTAGCATTCCCTCCGCGTCTCTCCTAGCTTTCAGTATCTTGCTCCATCATTACTTTCTCTTCACACACTGTCTGTTTTCCCCTTCCACACACACACACACACACACACACACACACACACACACCCACAGAGCCATTCCCATGCATGCACACACACATACACACATGCATATGGTCATAGACACTCACATACACACACAGTCATTCCCATGCACACACCACACACACAGAATCATTGCCTCACACATAAATTCACACACACTCATATTCTCACAGTCATTCCCTCAGACACACACACACACACACACACACACACACACACTTGCTCACACACAGAGCCATTCCCATGCATGCAAGCACACAAATACACACACATGCACAGGGTCATACACACTCACACACACACACAGTCATTCCCACACACACACCACACAGACAGAATCATTCCCTTACACATATATGCACACACATATGCTCACATAGCCATTCCCTCAGAAACACACACACACACACACACACACAGTCATTCCCTCACACACATGCACACACACAAGCACGTGCTCACACAGACTCATTTCCTTCCACACATACACACACATGCATACAGTTATCCCTCACACATACATACAAACACAAGCACACACTCGTACATATATTCAAACACAGTCATTCCCTCGCATGCACACACACACACACACACACACACACACACACACCCACACACACATACACACGCATGCACACACATACACACACATGCTCATGGTCACACAGTCATTCCTTCACACACACACACACACACACACACACAGAGTATTTTATGCACTAGCATTTGTTCATTTAGTTGATGCTTTAACCCAATGCATCATGTATGGCTTACATTTACACTGGGGTGCAGCCTTCATGCTTCACAATGTTTATGTACCGAAAACGCATCCATCTGCATCAGAGGGCTAAAGCACATATTCACTACATAAATACATCATTCTGGGTAAGAGTGTCTGCTGGCTGGGCAATGAGGAAGATGGTGTTCATTTCTCCTGCTCCAGACCACAGTGTCCAGGTCACAATCTTTCAGCACATGTTCAGGCCAGTGATACTAAAGAGAAAAAGGGGAATATGAGTGGTTCTCCTTTAAATGCTTCGGCTTTATCTTTGTGACTAGTGGAATTTACGACTCACAGCATTGGTAGGGCTGTGGTTAGCAGGGGAGGGCCTTCCAATAGCTTTAGAGCGGGTGCTAGGGGGATCTCAGAGAGTATGGATGCACAGAACTCAGAATTTGGTGCTATGCGACTATGTAACATAACCAGTAGCAGTACCTCTAACTGTACCTGAACAAGCAGCGCACAATCATGGTGTGTACTTCAGAACTGTGCAGGTGTGAAGTCCTGCCTTGGAAAAATCAAGGCTTTAAATGTGCAATTAGACCAAAATGTTTATCACTGGTCCTTTGTCAGTCCATCACTTTTCCATTTGTTGCTGACTCTTTCTTGGGCATAATTAAACATGTGAACAAGTACTTCAACATCTAGACTTGACATTTGACCTTTGGAAACACTGAAACGGCATTTGGGGAGAATGTGACGAGCTTCAGTTACCCCAGAGTGACCTGTTGCAAGGTGATGCTATCAGTATGTGATAAGGGCACCTTGCAGGAAGAGGTGAAAACTCCACGTTATTTTTCTGCCTTTCTAAAATGGCCAGGCCAGACCCAGACCCACAAACCCATTTTTCTGGAAAGAGAGGAGAGCTTCTCCAAACAGCCCCAACACAAAAATAGATGATGATGCAAGACTCTGTTTACCTCTATCTCCTTTTCCAGTGGACAACAGTCACCCAATTTAGAAGAAGAGACAGCACACCAGATAATTTATATCAAATTGTAAACATGGGAAAAACATGGAAATTTAATTTTGAAAAGGTCACCCTCAGCACTTTGGTCCAGTAACATCTGGAAATTATTTTAAACACTCAGGTTGATGCAGTTTGCTGCACAGATCTCATCTCCCATCTATTTCTTGTTTATTTATCACCTCACCTTATCTGAGAAATCCCTCTTACCATTTGTCAAAATAAGGTTTGCTCCATACCAAAATCCTAAAACTACTTTTAAGGACAAATGTTTGGAAAATTAATTTGGCAGCTACAGTATAACAATATATGCTGTGTTAATTGTATTCTTTGATAGTATGGTATTGTTAAATGTTTTTAGTATGTTGTGTAATCACAGATTGTATGTTTCCTTCTGTAGATATGTAATGCAAAAACTGTAGCTCGGAGCCCAAGACAAATTTCCTTTCAGGGCCAATAAAATTAACCTTAACCTTAACAAAAAAAGAGTAGACAACTGATGTTACAAACTGAAATTGGCTTGATGTGGGGAACAATCCTTTGTGTATTTTCACAATTGATGCTCTTTCATTAAAAATACACACACCAGTGTTGAATACACCACACACAAAGAATGGACAAAACCACATATGACAGACAAAGAGTATTTGCATGTGGAGTCTAACTGTACAAATGCATGCTCTCTCATATGCAAATACAGATACCCCCCTCCCCACAGGTTCACACACACACACGCACACACTCACGCGCACACTCTTCACCCTTACCCGGGCGGTTGGGCTCATTGAGAGAGCTGTCCTGTGCCATCCTCTCCATGCATTTCTCCTTTTCTCGCTTGATCACGCAGTCTGAGTGCTCCAAGTGAAGACCGCAGGCCTGAGGACCAATCAGAGACCGACTCCATCACCACCAAGCCCCGCTTCCATTACACTACACTCACCAGTACTGATCAGTTAATGGTGTACAAACCTGAATATGTATACTGTTCTTTTAGATGTCACTCTTAGTCAGAGCAGCACACGTGGTTTGACATTGTGTACTTTGCAGTTTTTTTTGTGTTAAAAATTTACTCTGACAGTTTTATTATTCAAGAAGTGCTTGAGTAAACCGCAACCTCAGAGGTGTCAAAAGAGGCCTGACCTTTGAATGTCTCTCACACTGCCTGCCAGCACCAATGGCAAAGGCTTAAAACACTCTCAGCCAAGTGAGAGATGAACAGGATGAAGGACAGGCTGAAGAGCAGAAAGGAAGGAGAATAAAACTGAATAACAACACAGAGGGCACAGTGAGGCTGGGCCAGGACTGTCCAGGGTACGAAAAGGTCAGAAAAACAGACCACAGTAAGCTGTGTAAGGTGAGCAGCTGCAGTCTTCTCATTACAGCACTTCACATTCACCCACAGTGGTTCACATGCTAGCCCCAAGATAGCAGACATGCACAGCTTTAAACCAAGAAACAATGTGTGTCTAACATTACAATAACCTCTGGGAAGCAAGCAGAGGAGAATCACGAATTCCAGTTATAACACACACAGTGCAGGTCATGTCCACTTAATGGGCCTCCACGTCTGAAAGTCCACGCCTCTATAAAACACTGAATCCACACAAGGACAAAGCACATGGTAAGAGGACGCTGGCTTTTCCTGAATCTTTTCTGACACTGTTGCACTTATTTTTAAGTTGCTGTACATCAATGTGATTTACAATTTCATGTAAGGCATGGACTCCACTAGACCTCTGAAGGTATGCTGTAGTATCTGGCACCATGCCACCAGTAGCAGATCCTTTAGGTACTGTAAGTTGCAAGGTGGGGCCTTCATGGATCGGACATGTTTTTCCAGCACATCCCACAGATGGTCGACTGGGTTGAGATTTGGAGAATTTGAATGCTAAGTGAGCACCTCAAGCTCCTTGTTGAATCATTCTTGAACCATTTTTGCAGGGAGGCAGGGCACATTATCCTGCTGAAAGATAGAAACCCACAATCTGAGCTACAGTAGCTCTGCTATAGGATGAGACTACATGGACCAGTCTTCGCTCCCCACATCAATGAGCCTTGGCCACCCATGACTCTGTAGCCAGTTCACTGGTTTTCCTTCCCTGGGCCAGTTTTGGCAAGTCCTGAGCACTGCAGACTGGGAACATCCCACAAGAACTGCAGTTTTGGAGTTGCTCTCACCCAGTTGTCTAGCTGTCACAATTTGTCTGTTGTCAAAGTCACTCAAATCACTTACCCATTTTTCCTGTTTGCAACATATCAAAGTCAGGGATAAAGTGTTCATTTGCTGCTTAATATATCCCACCCACTTCCAGGTGCCATTGTAATGATATAATCAGTGTTTTTCACTTCATCTGTCAGTGGGCATAATGTTATGGCTGATTGGTGTATTTCTTTTGTACATTATCATTTGTGTTAATAATGTGTCATTCTGATTTGTTTATTTTACACTTTATTAAAAAAGATAAGTTTTGGATAAAACAAGAAAGGACTGTCTGTTTTTTCCTTTTTGTACTTATACTGTTTGCTTTCCATCTAAATGCATAAAAGGATGCAAAATGAAAACAGAGAACGCGTCATACAGGGAAGTTATTCAAATGTGGCAGATCACACGTGACGCTTGGAGAGACGTGTTCACAGCCCTTCCTCCAGACACACAGCGGGACAAACGCTGGTCCACCAGGCATGACAGGAGCACTGCGTGCTGTCCAGAAACATACCGGTAGTGTGCCTGTCCTCAATCCTTTTTTGCAGCCAGGAAAAAGGTTACTGAATCCAATGACTTCCACTTATGGAACCTGCTCAGTATTCAGAGAATTATGATGTGAGCGTTCATGTGTAGCACACAAAAATAAACACTGATATGCATAAGTAATTTTGACACATTACTCATCACTGTTCTCAAAATGCTGGATTATGTAATGGTGGATATAATACTAAAATACAACTATCTTTATGGTTGTATTTACAGTAATTGTGGATAGAGGCAGACAGGGAATCTGTCCAAAGACATGGTTCAGGTGAGACAGCAACACTCCAAGCCTTGGTGTGTATTTGGATTGGACTTCAAACTCTACTGCAAATCTTCATTAGATATGCAGTTGAGGAAAATTAATTAGTCATGGTTAATTATAAATGCATAAAACAATGATGGTTACAAATTACAACAATTTCCATCGGCTGATGTAGTCAGTGCTGCTGCATTTTATTTTCTACTTCTCCTGTTTTGGGAAGCGTTTGGCATATACGTGCAACAGTGCTCGGCCTGTTGTGACAGTGTGACATCAGTACCATGTGACCTCATACTAATGAGTGATAATGAATGCAGGCAGGCCATGGCCCTCGGTAACGCTCTGACATGCCTATCATCAGCTAATTGGTCTGAGATCACATTCATTATCTTTGTGAACCATTTCTCAGAACGAATTAATCTGCTGCCTCAATCCACCATTAAAAGGAGGTGTGAGGTTAAGATGGTAAATTTGAGGAAAACGTTGCATAATGACCTAAATGTACTTTAGAGATTTTGTGGTTGTACACAAAATGGTTTGTGACACTTAGCAAAACATATTCATTACTTGGTTTCCTTGCAGCTTGATGCAACCTCAGAGGTTACTGAAGCCTTATTGTAAACCATATTTTAAAACCTGACTCATTTTCATATTTTATTTTGAAAAGCCAAATACCTAATTGATGTCAACAAAGCTAAACTCAAGTAACAATGGTCACTTACTCACCTAGAGAACCTTCAGAGTTCCTGGTTCTGGTGAACCTAGAGTTTTGGAGATGCATGGGGGCAGGACACCAGAGGGGATATATGTGTGTGGGGGAGGTGGACAAGTGGGCTTCTTTTTCTCTTTCCCTCTCTCACACACACAAACACACACACACACACACACACACACACACACACACACACACTACCCTGGAGGTGTAAGGTAACAGTCCTACCCAGTGAGCCACGCCAACTGTGTTCTTGTCTGATCTAATTATTATTCACGTTGCTAAGCAAAGCTGGTCGGACAGCAAAACGTGACATCTTTACGACACGATGGGAAACATCTCCAAAATAGTCAATTTTTTACAAAACAGCAGGATCTAAATGTCATCCACCTGACACATTCACGCATTTTCTAAATTGTTCTGTTGAAGCTAATGATCACCATAGACTGTCTATTAGCGCTGCAGCATTTAAGACAAGAGTCAAACTGGTCGAGCTGTGAATCCAACAATATGTATTCTTGTTAATTATGTGTCAGTTGGATGGGTGTGATGTCAGTCCAGCACTAGGCAGAGAGTGAGGGTTAATCCTGCACAGAAACATCCTTACAGCCCTCACATGCACTTATAAAAGGGATGAAAAGCCATACAATCTATGTTGCACACCATCACCAACTTGATACAATGCAGTACAAGCTGTAAATAACAGCGATCTAATGTTAGTAATTAACAACACAGTCATCTGGTCTGATGGAGGCTTTGAAATGTGTCTGAGCACCGTGTTAATAATATGTACAAAGTCTGTAGTATCAGCAAGTGGTTTACCTCTTAGACGACTTTACCTTTGAAATGTAGGCAGGCACTATATAAGGACAGAGATAGTGACGCCCAACGATGCTGAGCATACTGATTTCTTTAAAAGCGGTGCCAACTTGTCCACAAATACCTGCCTTTTGTCATCCTCCTCTCTCTGGGACACTGTCTAAGAAGGCTTGCCAAGGTTGGCTCATGCTGCCAGGCCCGCTGCGTGTGAGCCGTGACCCTCGTCAGCATGTCTCTTCTAACTGCGTCTGACGCATGACTACTGCTTGTGAGATGGGGCGGCCCGATCCTATCCATCTCTCTCTGATGCACACAAACACACCTAATGACAGCAAGGCCTTTCAAAACACACCACTACTCTGTGAAGTCTTCAGATTACCTTATGCAACACTGCAGAAGCACACAGCATGCACACAGGTGAAAGCGTACATTTGCACACACACCTTACTGTAAATATGAAAATTCACAGAAATGTACATTTGCCCAAATCAAGATGTTGTGATCTCAGTAGCGTACTGCTGACATGCGTACGTCTTATACCAGAGTGTAATCCCAGTTGAAGAGACACTGCTGTTGTAGATCATGGTCAGGTTCATGGGCGATATGACAATAATATATTAAGGTAATGATAGAGCTAAATACTTAATTACAACTACAGAACAAACCAGCAAGCACCTAACATGTGATCTGTGTGTTCAGAAGCTGCAACAAAACTACTACTACAAAAAAAAAACAGTTCAAAGTGAACAAAGCAATTTCAGCCTGCAGAATATACAGGCGCTGTCTGTAAACATCACCTCTTTGTCAATATGTGTCTCAGTGGATCTCCGTTTAATGATTATATCTTAAACTAAAACTTAATTGATATTTATATTCCATTGGCCTGCTAAAATACTGCACTCGTGTCACGAGAAAGTGAACAGCACACAGTCCATAGGCAATCGGCTTTGCTGGGTGTTCCGCGCCCTATGTGTTCTGGGATGGGCTCCAGGCTTCCCTGTGACCCTCACCAGGAATAAGTGGTATAGATGATGACTGACTATATTACGTTTTATGATAATGCTACAAGCAGTGTTTCTTGTAAGGACCGAATTGCTGGCTAAATGGTTAATTAACATTACTACATACATGCCAGTTTGGTTGGTTTGTAAATAAAAATCATAATCTATATTGTGAATTGTGATTCTACCTGAAAATACCATGATATATCTGGCCATTTTCCCCACCTGATGTCAAATTAAGGAATTATCAAATTTTAAAAACCAATAAACAAGGCAAATGTGTGGGCATGAAGTGTTTACCAACAAATTACAGTTATGCACACACTTCCACCTGTGCAAATTCAGTAAAAATATCCAGCAGTTAAAATAGGGTGAAGTATAAACACAACAAAGTACACTTGACACTTAGGTTAACAGGGTCACACTGGGAATGTAAACACCATGATGCACCCTGGGGAAATGCCCTGCTCAAATGTGCACACTAAGGGCACCTTACAGCGTACCCCTCACAAGGTGGGCGACCCCTGGCTCAGCGTGAGGAAGATGAGAAAGCGTCTGTCAGCCTTGATAATGTGGAAGCTGAAACATCCCTCCTAGCACAGATTAATGTCAACCCACCATCTGGAATCTCCTTTACTGCCCCTCACCTTTGTAAATACTATTAATTCGTGGTTTGAACAACTGACAATTACAGTTAAACTGGGTGCTTCTTTCTTCTCAATGTACAATATTACTTGAGCTCTTTGTGTGTCTTTTGGGATCACAGCTATTTTTTGTAAAATGAACATGTCCAACATTATGACAAAGCAAAACAGAATAATAATAAATCTTGCACATGACAGCATGATAGTATGCAGCTATTCTTTATGAATAGCTGTTTTTTATTTTTATATCAGACAAAGCACCTCTCCTTACCAAAGGAAGAAGTACAAGGAAGATGACAGCATTTCCTCTTTTCTCTGCAGACATTTTGTTTGCCTTTTTGGGAATCAAATGGGGTCTTCAATAGTAGACAACCACAGCATCCAGTATCCACGGTGATGGTGCAGAATTTTTAGACGATGATAGTCCAGGCTGTCTTACCATCTCAGGATCTAAAAGACAGACCACATTTTTACCTGCTAAATCCATCAGCTAGGCAATTAAGCAATCGGTATTACTTATTTAGGGTGTAATGAAATAAATCTGAGTACATTAATGCTTACAAAGTCATGAAAAAGACATTTTTGTAACAGAAAAAGCATGCATGTTACAGAGCACATAGTGTATAATAATATAATTATGTAATATCACATGGCATGTGTGTGTGTGTGTGTGTGTGTGTGTGTATTAGTTGGTGGGTTTGTGACAGAGGTAAAGCTTAGGTCCTGTGTGTGTGTGTGTGTTGACATGTCAGTCAGTTTATGAGAGAGCTGAAGCTTAGAGTCTGTGTACATATATTTGTGTGTTGGTCTGTCTGTCAGTTTGTGAGAGAAGAATAAAGCTAAGGTCTGGTGTCCAGACAATATTTCAGCAGTAAGGCCAAATGGCCTTTTTCTCTGTCTAGCAAAGCCAAGATCAGCAGGATCTATCCATTCTTAAGCTAGACTTTGTTGCGCATCCTGTGATCGACCCTGATACCGTAAACAAACAAGGGGATGCAGCACAGAACATTCCTCCCATCTGCTACAGAATCCAATTACACCAGAACTCGTGACTATATCGAATAAAAGGCCAGACTCTATTTACAGAGCATCATGAGATAGGCCAGGAGGTCACTGTCAATCACTGGCTGCTGTGAGATTTGATGAAAGCAGAGAAGACTGCAGGCAAACTCACATTCCTGTGTCCACTGCATTTTACATGACAACCAAGAAAGATTTTCTTCAAATTGATTGGTGTTTCTCTGTTTCTCAAATTCTGATGTTGAGTGGCAAAAGAGAGATGTTGACAAGGTAATGTAAAATTCCAGTTCTGTGGTACTCTGAATCACACATAAGTTAGCAACCAACTGGCACTCAGGACACTGAGTTGTTATTTTTCCTAGGGAGTATTCTAGCTAGTGGCTTTGGTTAAATCCAGACAAAAGCTTAGGCCAAGTAAGAGTTCATGCTGCCTGCTGAATATGTAAACTGATTCAGGCCTTTCAGAGCTTCACATAAACAACCACCTCCCATAGGTTCGGCAGTACTTCTAAATGTAATGTTACCCAGTTATATTCCATATAATTTGTAAGATTTTATCACAAATCAATAAGAATTCATCATCATCCTTTAGACTTTGAAACTATTATGTTTTCTTCGAATATAATATTCAGTTTTGAGACTATGCTTCTTGTAAAATTGTTTAATGGTAGCAAGCCAAAACAGAACTGGGACCACTCTAAATGTACTCAACAAGATTTCTGAATGACTCTTAACACTGTTAGTGTGCCACAGGATATATTCAATTACAACAACGATAATCCAGTTTAAGTTCCAGTTGGAAGCTGCTCTATTGCACAAGGTATGATAATCATTTAATTAAAAGATATGTAAATGGATAAAACTACCAGATAGTCCACTTGGATAAGTGTGACTGCTTAATTACTAAAGACAGCTAATTTCATCTCCTATTGTGGACACTCCTATAGCTATGATGACACACAGCACACCATCAGCATCTGTTTTACTGATACAAGTAACATAACCTCACACACTACATGCAGAAAGAAACTATATTAATTTTGCATACAACTCCTTACACTTTGTGTTGGTCACTGGATGGCACATCTGAAATATCTTAAAAACATTAGCAGTCCAATGCACTAGCGTATTCAACATTAAATTTTGTGCTCATTCTATACATCATATAGTTGTGAAAAAAAAAAACAATTCAGTCTAATGTCCACATTTTCAATGTAAAAGGCTTAATTGCACTACATATAAAAAATAAACAAAAAGAAAATGGTCAGGCTATCTCAACATTATTATTTTAAAAGGTGGCTTCATCTGGCCCATGGGGCCAGGAGAGGCATGTAACAGGTGCCATGTAGGTCTAAATACTGTGACATAATCTGCCTCTCGTCCACAACAATCAAGAGACACAAAAATGCATGCTTGTCCAGAAGGAGAGCGGTGCCAGCTAAATGTTTGACCTTGGGCTGCAGAGCTGAGAAGAGGACAAGTAACCAAAGGGATGTTATAAAGTCTTGTAAGGCAAGACACATAGATGCGAGACAGATGGGCATGCGTCAGGTGAGACAGACAGACATGACAGGTTAGACTGATGTGAAAGGTGAAACAGACAGATATAGCACACGTGAGACAGACAGATATGAGACAGAGACATGAGACAGGTGAGACAGACAGTTGCATAATCTGCTTCCTCCACATGTCATGTAGTACCACACATTTAATGAAACCATCACAGAAGACTGAAATACTACTTCAGAAAAACTATAAATAACTTATTTGTATAAAGGCCCTATCTTAAACGAACTAGATAGATTTGTATTATACCTTAACCTTCAGCAGATATCAGGAAGTCAAACACTTCAAAATTCCCCAGTGGTAATAACATTGTCAATATTAATGATGACAAAGTGCTGTGGTGTGATTAAGCAATGGCAACTCAATTAGGACAAAAAGGCTGTAGGGAAAACATGGCAGCCAATTTGCAAATTCTATTTATATTGTGAAATGAAAGCAGTAGCCAATGAAAAATATAAAGGCTAAATTACAGAAGCTTACCATTTTATTAATAAAACAATTTTCTATTTCTTCATCTTAAAAAACATACTGAAAAAATCTGTAAAAAATAATTAGCTGTTGACAAAGTTATCCAAGTGACATTTTCATATCCCATCTGGTTCTATTTCAGCACAGATTCCTACGCATGTTCTTTTCACAGACTGTTGTTCCTTAAAACAGGATACTTGACCTAAATTGCTTCACAGAATGTCCATCTGAATGCAAGAATCTGTGTTAAAATTGTTAGTGAAATAAACCACTTGATAAAGCTACAACATTTAACTTAACATGTATTTCCTAAACAAATTAATATCTGGTAAATTGAAAACAAATAATTGCAAAACAAACGGTGAATAATAAGGAGGGTATTGGCTGGGCAAGTTAAGTCAAGGAGGTTTATGGCCATTGGTCTTGAGATGTTGTTACATGTTATCACCCAGTAATTTACAATAGAGACCGTGTGCTCTAAAAATTATAAAATTTTACAGAATAAAGTCATGATGCAAAATGTAAACAAAACATGAAGATTCTGCCTTATTTATAAGTCACTAATCAAATTTAAGTGCAGTGACACTAGCTGTAATTTCCAATCATAAAAGAAAAAGGACTTAAGGTGGGCTGTAACTCGCTGGTGCATTGTGTTCTTTGGAGTATCATAATGGGCTGGTACTCACTAGTGCCTTTTGCTCTTTTGAGTATCACTATGGGCTGGTACTCACTGGTACATTCAGCTCTTTGGAGTATCACAATGGGCTGCTACTCACTGGTGCATTTTGGTCTTTGGAGTACTCCAATGGGCTGCTACTCACTGGTGCATTTTGGTCTTTGGAGTATCACAATGGGCTGCTACTCACTGGTGCATTTTGGTCTTTGGAGTACTCCAATGGGCTGCTACTCACTGGTGCATTTTTGGTCTTTGGAGTACTCCAATGGGCTGGTACTCTATGATGCATTTTGCTCTTTTGAGTATCACTATGGGCTGGTACTCACTGGTGCATTTTGCTCTTTTTCACATACGTGCCAACCAGCAGTTTTTTTGCACTTCACTGAGCCTAGGCCCAGGGCAGCACCCCTTTGTCTGAGGTCTTTACTGTACTCCGAATTCAGACAAATATTTTCAGCAACTGTCAATGCTGACAGCCAGAGACTGACAAGGGCTGCCTCCTGACAGCCTGTCACTCAAACTAGAGGTGACTGAAGATGATTTTTCACTTTGCAATTAGGAAACAGTTCCCTGGAGGAAATTTAAATGACAGTATAAAAATGACCATAATGAGAAGAAATTACTAATTGTTTTCCGCATTGGTAAATAGACAGATAGCATGGTGGTTTAGGAACTGGACTAGAAGACAAAATATCTACATTGAACTCAGAAAAGCCCCCTTTTTTGCACGCATAAAATAAGTATTTTTCTCAAATTACTCTAGGAAATACTCTGGTATATACCCATTGTGTAAATCTATGGGTGGAGCTCTTTCTCAATGGTAATATTTAGTGAGTAAAGCATTAATATATATTTACAAATAAATGAATTGCCCACTATCCTGCCAATGCAGGCAATTACATTATTTTGAGTTTATTGCTTTTACTATCTTTCCAATGTATTTATTCTACATTGTTAAGTTTATGTATGCTGTATATGTATTGTTATTAACTGCTTATGCAGTCTATGGTGATCAAATACCTGTCATCGCAACTATATGATGTATACAATGAGCACTCTGAGCAAAAATTAGTGTTGAATACACTACTGCATTGTGTATTCTACAGTACAGCCTCCATACAGAGTAATGTAAAATACAACATGCACAGAGCATAATGTACGTAAGAGTATCTGCAAAGTATCATTTATAATACAACCTGTGTAATGTGTTACGTACAGTACACCGTGCATAAAGACAATTTAAAACATAATCTCTGCCAGATATAATGTTAAAAGCAGTACAGCCTTTAAAGAAAATCTGTGTAAAGTGAACATGCACAAATAATTACAGTAATGTCTTAATAAATAAATAAATATATACAAATGGATATTGTTCTTAAAAATCTATTACTATTTTTCTTAGGGTTCAAAAGCATTATCCTGCTTGGATTACAGTCCACACCCTTAATATTACAGCTCCATTTCTTGAACACTTCCCCTTAACAATGACCTTGTGGCCCCTTGATGCCACAGCAGCAGGATGATGCCTGGTTTCTAAAAGCCCACTTTTGCCTGGCAGACAGCATCACTCATCTGAAAACATGGTCTTATTTAACAGCAAAATGTTAAAATACTCAAGTCTCTGAGGACACCACTGTCCACTAAGTATAACAATAAAGCCAAATAAATGCAGCTAATGTTAAATTCAGTAAACAACCCTTTAAACAAGAAAACATTTCTAAATATAACAATATTTTTCACTGTACAAATTCAAAACCTAAATAATGTAACAAGTCTAGTAACATTGGATTCAGTTAACAGATTACTGGTATAAAACTTTGGATGACACATATTTCCAGTGGACACCTGCTCAGGCTGAAACAGAGCTCTTCTCCAGTCACGAATTGTTACTCCCAGTTAAGAAAGACTGACAAGAAAACCTTTACTAATGGAAGCCAAGCAGTTAAACATGTTGTCAGCCAGTGGCTTCATGGGTATAACATCTAGCTGGAATATGGAAAGCTCCTGGTTTGAATCTCAACACAGCCAACCAGGCATGTTTCTGAGCTAAACACCCAGTGCTAGCTCCCTAGGTGCTGAATAATAGCCACCCACTGCTCCCTCAGGAGATGGATTAAATGCAGAGAACCAATTTCATTCCAACATGCAAATGACAATAAAAGTTCTTCTTTTTTAAAATAACTGCCTTCAGAGGACTAAGATAAATTAACGGTTTTTTCAACACATCAGCTTAAAACAACAGGGGTAAAATAGACAAAGCCACAATAAGAAGCTTGTCCACTGAGCCATACCATGCACAGCTTTTAACAGACTGGCTACTGGCCCTTAAAAACAGTTCTGATGTAATCCTCAATCCACCTCACGCACACACATTTCCATGGAGTGTGCTGTACATTTGTGCAGCATGGGTGTGCACAAAGTAAGACTTGAGAAATTTCTAACATAGAACATTTTAGTTTGAATCCACCCTTCAACCTAGCATAAAACAACACTACCTCTCTAGAAAAAACAATTTAATGTTCAGAAATGTAAAATCTGTCAGCTATGCTATCACACATTTAAGTCACATCCAATCTCCATATCTCTTCCAGTAGTGCACTTTTTGTATTTTGCGGAAAGCCGTCACAGTTCCTTTATTATTGCTATTTATTGTTAGACACCAAAATCAATACGTCAACACCGTTTGAATGTTGTCTGGATATTTAAGTTTCATACAGAATAGAGAATAAAAATGTTGTCAAACTTGTACGTCATTCAGTACATCTGCAGTGGTAATGAAATTGCATTTACCTTACTGTACGTTTTATGCATTAATTTAAACCTTTTTAAATCAGCACGACTATTCAGATGAATCAAAAGTTATTCACACAGAAAAAATATTATAATATTAACTACGATGTGTCGATGCAAACAGCTGTCTTACATCATTCTATCTATACTACGAGACCGTAGGTGTAATTTTATGCATCTTCATGCATCTTTTTTTTCTGTCGTTTTTGGAGGAAGGCATAACGGAACATACTCTCCTGCTGTGCACTTAACGGGAGTGTGTAACGTATGTAGTTTCTGTATGAAATGCCGTTACAGTCAGTCAACAGTTTATAACACCGGTCTGCATTTTTGGACCCTCAGATAAATATCCTTGAATCCCCCCTTTCGACAGGCAATCCATCAATTCATTCTGCAGACGATGCTGCAGAGCCTCTGCCACGGGGACAGTGGTATCGGGTGTTCTGAAATATTTCTGAGTACGATTTAACTTAAATATCAAAACCGGATCACGTATTATTTAACATGCAAAGACGAACGCAGCCGTAAACAGTTAGGTTTAATCACCAATATCGTGGGTATTAAAACAACCAAGCTATGTCCTCATCGTACAATTTTACCACTATATCCAGACGGCAATCGTGCCATACGTTGTAATCTGTAACGTGTGCTCGCCTCATTGTCTCATAACCTAACAGTCTGATGTTAAATACAAATTAGGCAGTTCAGACTCTACCAGAATTAGACCAATTAACGCACATGTCTTACCTTTTGACAATGGGCTCACAGATAGTCAAGCACCTTGGTAACGTCTACCGCATCAGGGGCCGGTTCATTCGCATATGCCGGGCTAGTACCCCGCGCTACGATCTTCGGCCAAATGACAGACGACTGCACAGCACGTCTTGGTTGAAGTGAAAATGAGTAGGGGTGGGGGAAGGGGGCGCGGCGCTACGTCGGGCTTTCGGAAGAATCCAAACTTGGTGCGTTCCGCCGGCGGTGGTTCTCGAAAATCAACTTCCTAAGCGTTCAGCTTTGGTGATTGAAAACGCATAGGTTACACCACCGTTAAACAAATATTCCAAAACGTTATAATGTTAAATTACAGACTGAATTGTTTTCAGCGAATATATCTTTGCAACAAAATGAAAACGACATTTAATTTTAAACTGTCACAAATTTTGATAACTAATATTTCCTATTGTAGACTCTCCTTACCAAGTACGCAAGAAAATCACACTGAATGCTCCTAAGCAACATCCACAAGCACCAGCCAATGAAAAATAATACAAGAGAATGTGGACGGCATTCGCTATTTCTCGCGTAAGAATACTTTTTTTACGATTCTTGGTGCGATTTGCATTGGTGCCACATTATCGGCTAAGAAGAAAAAAATCGTAAAAGTAAATAGGCATGTTGAGGACATTCATCAATTTTTCCCATTAACTGCGATAGCCGCAAGAATATTATTAGAAAAAATTTCCCACGACCTGAAAAAATTTTATAAACTGTATGTGGTATGTTGCGTATTACAAAACGTGACATAGAAAACCATAATGTATGACTTCAGGACCTTGGAGAGGGACAAGGAATCTCATAGGTGATCTCATGGATAGTGACATGCAGTATACAGTAACACACATATGTTGTTCCAAAGGAATTTTAATTTACACAAAATCCTGAGAGAAGTTTAAAAAAAAACTAACGAAAACCAAGTTTTAAAGTATTGTTATCCACCCAGCTGTAGCGTCTTTTGCAGCACACGCGTTTTATAGTCAAGATGTTATCCCTCAGCGCGATGTAATGATTAGTGAACACGATGGAGTGAAAACAGGAACAGAGGTCAATTTGTAATAATAATGATAATAATAATACTTAATAATAATAATAATAATAATTATTATTATTATTATTATTAGTAGTAGTAGTATTAGTATTAATAACCGATAATCCAATAGCAAACCCACGATGAAATCCGTTAACAGTCGCTAAACCAGACAGAAAAGTCAACAACCCGAAGATCAATCCAAAACAAATCACAGGGAACAGGGGACTTGGTAAAGGCAGGCAGGTGGAAGGGCAGGTAATTAAAAAAGTAGACAGAAAAGGCAGGCACATGTGTGAAGTGGGGACCAGGAACACACGATGCCAACAAGTTAAAGAACTGCATAACACATTTTAAGTTGACCCAGGGAACTGATGAGTCATTTCTTAATTGGGGTACAGAAGCAAGTATGGTAGGTGAACGCATGGTTACATAGATTTAAAGTGCTCGTATGAAAAAAACAATTGAATGTAATTTTATAGCCGAGGGTACACTCTGGTGCAAAACACTCTGGGGATTCATTTTTTATACACTTTAGCTGACTATAAAATAACCTTTATAAAATGCAAGACATCATCAGCATGTATAGACAACAGGCCAGTCATTTAATGTTCCCTAGTGCTCAGCCTCATTTATGTTCAAAACAACAGACTGGTCAGTGCAGCAACCACTGCCATTCTTTCCATTAAAGATTGTTTCTGTCACAGTTTGCCTGGAGGTATGTGTTGTGTGGCCACATCCCCTTGTTCTCCTGTTACCTCATTTCCTTGTTTCCTTGTTTTTATTTAGTGTTTTCACCTGTTATCTCTTTCTTTTTTGGTTCTGTATTAGGGTTAGTTATCACTGTGGTGTTTCCTGGTGTTGAAGTCATGTTTGGTGTTCTGGCTTTTCTCATGTGTTCCTCTGTGTTCCTCTGTGTTTTTGAGGATGGTGTTTGCCCCTGGGTGGCACAGTGATGTGGTGGATAACACTGTTGCCTCACACCTCCAGGCCTGGGGTTCGATCACTGTCTTGGGTCTGTGTGCATGGAGTTTGCATGTTCTCCCTGTGCTTGGTGGGTTTTCTCCAGGTGCTCTGGTTTCCTCCCACAGTCTGAAAATATGCAGGATAGGTTGATTGGTGTGTCCAGATTGCCCATAGTGTGTGTGAGTGCCCTGTGGTGGGTTGGTGCCCTCTGGGATGGGCTCCAAGCTTCCCTGTGACCCTCACTGCAGTTAAGAGAATGAATGAATGTTTGGTTTCCCCTTGCCCTCTCATACGTAGTGTATTTTTGGCTTTTTGTTTTGTGTTTGTTCATGATCAAGTTCCTCTGTATGGACGTTATGTTGCTTTTGTATGAACCTCTCTTTTTGAAAAGACCTCTTGCTGTGTCCTAAGCATCTACACCACCAGAGGAAACTCTAATTATAAGATGCAGATGGACTCACATGCAGATGGACTCACATAAAAGTAGTTTTACAGATCATTGTTATTATGATTATTACTACTGCATTTTTGTATTTTAGGACATAATAAGTAATATTAAAATTTTGGCTTATATTTGTTTAGTAGTTAAATGCTTTCATCTGTAGCTTTTGATAGGAACATAATACAGAAACACTAAAATGCACTTAGAATGATCTAGTTACTATCATGTAAACCGAAACAATAAGGTAAAACAAACAGAGCATATTTGGATTAAAACATTAGCCTCATTTCTATTCATAAACCTGTATTGTGAAAATGAATATAATCACACATGCCAATGATCTTTGGGTTTTCCAAGAGACCCATGTGGTGAACCTCCATTTTATTACATGGATTTCTTTTGTTATTTAAAGCTGTTGCAATATTCATTTCATATTTGTCGAAGTAAAACTTTGCTAGTCCAGAGCATAGCAACAGGTTGATTTGTTTGGAGGCATAAGAAATAAAACCATGTAATCCCTACATTATGTTATATTCTTCCTGCTAAGCAACCGACTTTAACATTATTTTATTTACCTAAAAGGCATACAAAACTCAAGAACCTGCTTTTTAATGGAACAGATTCATGTATACAACAAAAGACCTTCACTTAGATCAATGCTGCTCAATTGGGGGTAAGATCATTTCAAGGCATACCCTGAGGGGGGTATCTGAAGAGTGAACTTCAAATAGAAAGGCATCTGCAGGAATTGCTAACTGAAGGTAACCTGATCATCTACCAGGAACTACCAGAGGTGCTTCACTCAAAAATGTAGAGAAACACTGGTCTACATTACAGATCGAAGAGCTTTTTGTCATTCAACATACAAATTAAAGGCTGACACCAAAGCTTGTTTAGCTACAGCATTCCTGCTTTATTGTGTACAGAATTAAGTAGATCACAAGGACTATTTTATCCCCACCAAAATATGTTAACCACAGTGTTTATAATAAATGTTTTTTGTATCCTGTATTTCCCAATAAGGAATATAACATCAATTCTGAATATCTATGTATATTCCTGTCCATATGTATGGATTATATTAGTCCACGGTTCCAAGAGTAACATTATTAACAAGAAAGTATGACTTCTGATGATTTTTTTGAGACACTGTCATAACTGCAGACAGGGACTGAGGCAAGTGCAGAGATTTTATTGTACAAAAACGGAAACACAGCAAACCTACTAACAAGACAGGGGCAATGTAGCAAATACTATATAACACTAACTCAAAAACAATAAGAACTCAAGGGAGGAATGACACCATGAAAAGAACACAAAATGAATACTATATTCACACCTCCAGATAAGAAGGAAACAGCACAAACAGGAACTTCAACACCAGACAATGCAAAAGACCCAACATCCAACTTAAATAGAGAACAAAAGGAAATAAGCACCAGGCAAAAACACTCAGAAACGCACTGAAGAACGAGGGGGGCGTGGCCGCAAACACAAGCACTGCAAGCAAAATGTAACAGACTCCTTCCTGGGCTACAGAAATTTACACAAAGTACTGAAACGTACAAGACGTTGATTATTATTATTATTAATAATAATAATAATAATAATAATAATAATAATAATAATGACAGAATCTGAAAACCATTTTCTTTCATCTGAATTGTATAATGTCAGCATGCTGGGTTTTTGCAGATAGTTGATCTTAGACCCTTTTTGAATTCATTCCTTTGTTGCATTTTCCGTTTTGTTTTGTTCATAAGAAACTTCATTGCAGCATCATGTATCAACCGCTATGTTCCTTAACTGCCTTTGGGCACTTTTTAAGTGAAAGGCACTATCTAAGAAAACTGAGGGAAATTGAAACCTCATTTACCTTAGTTGCTTCCATAAATAAAAGATGCAGGATGTGCACATTAAAATTTTAGTCAATCAATGTCACAAGCTGGCTGTCAGAGTTATGCTGTTTTCTACATGTAAGAGCACACACTTTAGCTCCACTACACATGACTGATGACAACCTGACACCCCAGACTTACAGTAAGAGCTTGATTGATCCACAGAACCTCACTTGTCTGGCCCCTAGAGCTAATCCCCTTTCTTGGAGGTGGGGGGTCCTCTTTGGTTCATGACAGTCAAAGATGCACCTTTCATCTTAATTTCTTTTATAGTATCAGTGATATTGAAGGATGGATAAACAAAAACTACTTATTGCTAAACTCTGATAAAATCGAGATCCTCTTGTTTGGAAGAAATGTTACTCTAATGTATGTTTTCAGTTCATCCTTTAATAATACAGGTCTGAATTTTCCCATTAGCGATTCTGCACATAATTTAGGGTTCATTTTATATTCAAACCTCTGCTTTAGCTCTCATGTTAGTAAAATCTCACAGATGTGCTTCCTTCAGTTCAGAAACATTGGTAAATTGCTGCCGTCCATGTATTCCCTGTGTTCTGTGACTGCTAGCATTAAATTTATTCTGTACTAACACCTCTTTGCCATTTTTCTCCCCACATGCCCATTTGGTACCTGACTGGCCATGCCCTGTCAGAATCTCTGCTACCAATTGTAGCCTTGAGAATGAGGCCTTTACTCAATGAATCTTGCAAGCCTGCAGTGATGTACATGTGGAACACTGACAGACATCACATTGACAGTCAGATTATACTGATTCTGCATTCTATAATGCTAGCTTGTCCATGGAGGTTGGGCAGCCAGTCCACCTTGGAGCTACAGAGGTTTTTTTTCTCCACACCCTTTAGTTTTTGGTTACTCTCCTTCATTGTCACCTGACTTCAGTTTTAATTTTAAATTTTGCCTATTCCTATAGGTGTAATTCTTTTCTTTTTAAAATAACTGTAATGTGTTCCTATAAAGCATCTTGAGCCAGTCCTGTGGCAAAAGGCTCTATATGAAAATTAATTGAACTGAGTCTTCATGCTAGTGTCAAATAAAATGTGAAAGCTTACTCCTCACTGGACTCAGCCAATTAAAGGAGCATAAACCAGGACTGGGACATGGTGCTCACCAGACAGATAGATCAGATGTATATTCATCATAACCATTTCATATTCTCACATCACTTAAGATGGACTTAGAGATGGACACCACTTAGATATTGCTTTTAGTTTATACAGAGCACTTTTACTGAAAGTTTGGGTTATGCAAAAGTTGGTTGAATCTGGGTGGCGTGGTGGTTAGCACTGTCGCTATGCACCTCCAGGCCTGGGGTTCAATTCCCACCTTGGGTCTGTGTGTGTGGAGTTTGCATGTTCTCCCTGTGCTTGGTGGGTTTTCTCCAGGTGCTCTGGTTTCCTCCCACAGTCCAAAGACATGCAGGTTAGGTTGATTGGTGAGTCCAAATTGCCTGTAGTGTGTGTGTGCCCTGTGGTGGGCTGGCGCTCCACCCTGGGTGTCCCCTGCCCTGTGCTCTGGGATGGGCTCCAAGCTTCCCCATGACCCCCACCAGGAATAAGCAGTTAAGATGATGATGGATGGTGTAATTTTTTTTTTTTTCAATTCAAAATTGAAAGTATGCAAAACCGCTGTGTTGTAACAGCCCTATTAAATTAGGAGTAAGCAATATTCAGAGTTAGGAGAAGTGCAAGAACAGAGGCAAAGTGGCTGGTAATAGTATGGTTAAATCTAGTTAGCTGTTGGTGTTGTGTTGTATTTTTTACTTTGGTAAAATCCATTAAATTTGTATATGCCTCCAAATTATTTAATAAAATAACACTAAAACTGGCACACTAACATGGTGTTGGGTGTTTGGTTTGAATACACAACACAATGTGACTTGTAAGGGTAAGCCAGAAAAGGAAAGTGTTTTTCGGGATGCATCTGCAAGTAAGTAAGTGTGTGTGTGTGTGTGTGTGTGTGTGTGTGTGTGTGTGTGTGTGTGTGTGTGTGTGTGTGTGTGTGTGTGTGTGAGTGGTCAGTAATAGTGCTGTTCAGCTGATATAGCTGCCCGTGATTTTACTTAGTTTTTACTTCATGAAAGTCACATCATTGTTATTTAACAAGTAACACTGCAACTAGCCCAATAATAAGGTGCAGAGACATTTACTTAACAAAACCCTCAGAAACAAAAAGGTCTTTTGGGTCATAGCTGCAAATTTAGCAGCCATACAGCTAAACAGCGCAAATCTTTTTAATTACATGCAAGTAACACGGCAAACTCCATTTTCACAAGCTATGAGAGAGATGTCACTCTGTTTTTATGCGTCATTTTATTTATATGCCCCAAGTTAAGCAACTCATTTTTCTGAACAAGATAAGTGCAGACAACCCAGCCCCGCAAATTTAGACACGAACGTGGCATAAATGCCAGCCCGGAGGCAGCCCTTACCATGACAAAGGTACAGTTGAAGTTGAGGCATTGGCCGCAGCCCTTGGCCAGCATGAACCAGGGCCCACCAGGCGCGTTGCGCAGTGCCGCCAAGGTGAACAGCACCACGTTGAGGCAGGCATAGCCACAAAGGAACAGCAGCTTACGGCTGTTGTTGTGCCAGTAAGCTCGGGTCAGGTACCGAGGCGTCTGCCGCTTCTTCTGCTCCATGTCAGGTGGCTTCAGCCAGTTAGCTGCACTGTGGAGGTGGGGTGGGGGGGTCATGCATTTGTTGCAGTTATGTACTGATGACGTTTTTTTTTATTTCTGTTTTACTTCTCAATACCATTCCTCACTGATTCCAACCACGCATCACCATCACATTATAAAGTTACAGAATCAAATGAATCCAGTCACTAACTTTGTGTAGTCTACGTGTAGCGCTACGTGTTTGTCCATGCTCAAATGTTTTTGCTCTGAACCTGATGGTGAGGTTCTCCATAACCTCAGGGAAGCTCTCCAGCTCAGCTTTCAGCTCCTCGAAGGTGATGGAACCACTGTTGTCCTTGTCCGCAGACTCAAACAAAGCGAGGGTCAGACTGTCCAGCTTCTCCTCCGGCAGAGAGATGGCGCTCTCACGCAGGCATGACTTCAGGACAGTACGCAGCTCATCCGGGTCAATGGAGCCACTACCTGCACAACAACAGTTCCCTTTGCGACGTATTTCACTGCATTCAGGACACAAATTACATTTGAGAGTTTGGGCCATGTGAAAAATGATCACGTTGTCATGTTTTAATTTTTGCAGGCCCCTGTCAGTGAGAGGCCCTTGAAATTTTCCAATGCTTCCACATCTCTATGGTCCCGCTTGGTCAAGGACTTAATAAGGTGCACTTGTTATGGCAGAGTGGCTCAGGAAAAGAAAACCTTAGGTTATGTGAGGATTTATAATGGACTGTTAACGGACAGATGGCTTATAAAAAGACAGAAAGCCCAAAGCTTCTGTTTATTCTATTTCCATCTATATACAAAATCGAATATAAATGTATAACCTCAAAAGACATAGAGTGCTGGTAGTGACGTTAATATTATTAATAGTATTAGTCATTACAGTCAGCTCTTGGCCAAATGGAGACACAGGTAAGCTTACACAGCTGAGCCTACACAGGTAAACCTACACAGGTGAGCCTACACAGGTAAACCTACACAGCTGAGCCTACACAGGTAAGCCTACACACGTAAGCCTACACAGCTGAGCCTATACAGGTGAGCCTACACACGTAAACCTACACAGCTGAGCCTACACAGGTAAACCTACACAGGTGAGCCTACACAGCTGAGCCTACACAGGTGAGCCTACACAGGTAAACCTACACAGGTGAGCCTACACAGCTGAGCCTATACAGGTGAGCCTACACACGTAAACCTACACAGCTGAGCCTACACAGGTAAACCTACACAGCTGAGCCTACACAGGTAAACCTACACAGGTGAGCCTACACAGCTGAGCCTACACAGGTAAACCTACACAGGTGAGCCTACACAGCTGAGCCTACACACGTAAGCCTACACAGCTGAGCCTATACAGGTGAGCCTACACAGGAACCTAAAACGATTCCTAGGGCCTGTGACTGACAGCTGCCTTCAGAAATTAAATCACAGTACAACATCTGGACAATTTACCATCTAACATAATATATCTCCCGGGGCCCAAATTCTCTAGTGGCGGCCCTACACAGAGGTGCGTCCTCACCGTCCACGTCATACACCTGGAAGAGGAAGTGGAGCTTGTCTGTCTCGCTGCCGTGAATGAGCAGCTGCAGAGCCTCCAGGAGCTCATCCAGGCTGATGGAACTGCTGCCGTCCGAGTCAAAGAGGGCGAAGAACCGCTCAGCAAAGAAGGACTGCGTAGGACAGAGCAGAGGGAGTGAAACGTGAGTGAGTGAAACAGCTGTGAAAGGGAGTGAAACAGCTGTGAAACGTGTTAGATATGAATTTTCACTGTAAGTAGTAGATCGCGAAGATGATGTAGCTAAAGAACTGCAGAAGCAGTTGTACAAAAATACTTTATCACAAAATGTATCAGACTTTGTAGCCTGCAAGATGCTAGGTGTGCAAAAAGCATGAAAAAAAAAATCCTTTTCTTTTTTAAATTGTGACCTATTGCGTGCGTGGGTTGTGCCGGAGCGACCTATCATGATAGCTGTCATTGTGAGCGACTCCCACCTCCTTGACTTTGAGGGCAGTTTTGAACTCGTCCAGGTCAATCTCTTTGTCTTCTCCTGCAATGGTCTCAAATTGCTTCGTGACCCACTCCAGCCAGCGTGTGTCCTCATCAAGGCTCATAGCTCTGCAATCAGGAGGTGATTGCTGGGATATTACAGGAATCAGGGCAGTGTGGTGTGGCAGTCTGCAGCACATTCATTAATCTGTCTTATTCTTTATTTAGTCCTTTTTGCGTCAAAATCTTATTCTCTTTGTACTGTGTGTGAATAACTTTTGGGGCCAGTGGTGACAGCCAGTATGGTGATCTCAGCGGCTTTCTATGGAGCAAAGGCTGTTTCGAGACAACAGTCCGCGTTGGCATGCATTGAAAAGCTGCGTCTGAGCCCACAGAAGACACTAATGGGCGTCTCATCAAAACGTGGCAGTGAGTGGAAAAGGATGAGAGAAGCACATTGTCTGGTGTGAAGGTAGAGATCCTGAAAACACAATCAATGGAAGGCAACAGCAGTGTTTCCCAACTTGGGCACTGGGTGTAATGGACTGTACGTTTTCTGGACAGTTGAAACGGAATCCTTCAAAACCAGAAACAATCCCTAGAAGGGGATCTTTGAAGGTTAGCTGCCACGAACAAAGCATTTTTAAAACAACTGACCACAATTCATCGACATGTCCTATCATTCAATATCAGTCTTTTTCTGTATAACAATTTTTTCTAATAACTTTTTAAAATCTCAAATAATGGTACAGCTGACAGTGAAATGAGAGTATTTCCTAGAGTTTATACCATCCCTTTCTTGTGACAGTTAGCCTCTGTGAAACAGTGGTTGAAAGGAAAATAATTTTTTTCACTCTAAATGCAAAACCATCACCAGCTATATGTAACTATCATTGTTTACTCTCGAAAAAAAAAAAAGTTCTGTTAATGACAGGTTAAAAAAATCAAATGTTTACTGGTCAATGGCTATAATACTGTAAAAAAAACACTGTTAGAAATAGAAAATAACAACTAAAACATTAGTATCATGACTTATTCAGACTTGTAAAGCAGTGACAATGAGAACAGCCTTTGGTTCCATTCAGAGGTGAAATCACATTAAATCTACTGAATTGTCAAGCCTTCACAAACACCTGAAATACTCTGACCTACAAAAATAGCCCCCATGCATGAGTGTTACAAAAGACAAGGATTTCTAATGTTGCTATGGAGATGTCAAAAACAGAAAGCATGCTATTGTTCAGAAATTGATTGCTTCTGTTAATTAGTCCAACTCCTAAATGGTTTAATGAAACCTTTTGGTTACGTTTAACGCAAGCAATTATAATACGATAACAGCTGCATAGAGGGCATACTCACACACACACACTATTAGTGCTCAGATTTACATTTTAAAGGGTTTTACACATACATACATACACACACACAGAAATATATATGTGTATATGAAGCATTTTTGCCAAATTGCATTCAAAGGCAATACAATTATTTTATGCAATTAGCATCAGGTCAGGTAATGTAATTAGTATGCTACAATTAGCCCTTTTTGAAATACATCACTTTTGACTATCAGTCACACCAACTGCTATCTGCTGTGAAAACACCATTCCAAAACAAGACAAATGGAAGAACTGTAGCTGGTACACAAAATTGGATGAAGTTCTACTTCGTTTTTAAGTGTTTAAAATAAAGGTTTACCTGCTTACAAGTTCTCCTCTTCCTTTGTATTTTAAACCTTGTTTAAAGAAGCAACCCCTCCCAGGGTACAGGTCTTCCGTCCTTCTGATTTCACTTTCGTCTTCTCTCTTCCCCAGCGATCTCCTTTGTACAGTCGCAAGGCCAGTGTTACGTGTGTTTGTTTTGGTACCTACATGGTACAAGTATACTGCACGAATCTATGCTGTTATAGACTAGTGTCTTTATTCAAAAAGGTGGAGTATGAGGGTAACGCTGTCTTTGTTAGTTAGACATGTATGAAACAAAAATAAAATTGAAAATTGTCAACACAGGCAAGAACGTCAGATGACTTACCTGCGTTTAGTGATACTGTGCCGCCGCTTCTCAGTGCATGTCTTAAGGCACGTGCTTTGGAACGTTTATTAATCAGTCTGGTTTATTAAGCAGTCTTTTAATTCCTGAAGAGCAAAAAAGGAGGTGTGCAGCGGGGTTACGGGGCAGGAGATGGGCGAGACAGGATGACAGCGGGACAGTGAGTCCTCAGTTCACAGCAGCTGTCTTTGACGTCTCACGTTCTCAGTAAAAGACCTAACGTTGGATGAGCATTCAAAACCGGCAGACGTGAAGAATAGCCCTGCTTATGTTTAAAACAACATACACAATGTTTAATTTCATCCATATGCAGGATAATTCGTAAATTAAGAAGAAAATGCTAACATATTTCAATACATTGTTAATTTGAACATGTGGGCTATAACCGATTTAAAACTATTTGTCTGCGCCCTCGCCTATTGCACACACTATTGCTAAGAAATTTAAATAGGAGAGCCAAGTGTGACAACAGGCAGCTTTCGGGAGATATCAGCATTTAATATTCAACAACAGACTAACTGACTCAACTGTAGTAATGCGTGTAAACGATTAAGGTTGAAAATTATTTAGTTTCTTTATACATAACTTGTGGTTAAGTTCACTGTTTTCGCCAGACGACAAAAATAATATAATTTTAAAATCATACTTTATGCGTTGAGAGCTTGCTGATTAACTTTCTTCTGCATCAATAATTCTGTTATCACGTTCATACTTGATAGTGTAGATACCTAAATCATTCCCAGCTCGGGAATATGTCAGAGGTGCTGTGGAGTGCAGGAGTCTGATTGCGTTCTAACAAGTCACAACAAAGACGCATCATTCTCTGCATCTTCAAAGCAGTGCAGAGCACATGTTGAACAAGAAAGTTAAAAACGAAAGGACTGCACCAGGAGATGGCGACGTTACGCTGCAGCAACCATTTAAGAACGTTTAATTGTAATTGTTCAAATTGTGCAACGTGCTCTACGGAATTTTTTTGGAATATGCACTTAGTAGTAAGG
>JABJVR010000065.1:5991365-6030773 GCA_025773905.1 Chitala chitala
CAGGGAACACAGTAACTAAGAAAGTGCGTTTCTTTACTTGATCCAGTTCATCAGCTCCACTGTGTCCGGATCATAGATATGGGATTGGTGTAAATACAAAACATAAATATATCCCTATATATAAAATGAATAAAAAAATGTCTTACATCATAATACATAATCCAATGACAGGATTGACTTTTGAGATTTCTGTGTTGCTTTCACACAATGACTGTGTGGATCGTAGTGTTGCCGCATGCATCTGAGGTCATGGGGTTAAATCGACATTGTGTGTGGAATTTGCATGTTCTCTGTAAGTATGTGTGGGTTAACTCCAGGTCATTTGATTTTGCATGCAAAGGAGCAACAACGAAATGGATAGTTCATTTTTGAAAACAAGTAATTTAACATGAAAACATTATGCTTTTTAACATTATAAGCTTTAGTGGAGGTGGCATGGTGGTGTGGTGTGGTGTGGTGGCTAACACTGTTGCCTTGCACCTCCAGGCCTGGGGTTTGATACCTGCCATGTGTGTGTGTGTGTGTGTGTTGGTTGGTGGGTTTTCTCTGGGTTCTCTGGTTTCCTCCAACAGTCCAATGATGTGGAGGGTAGGTTGGTTAGTGTGCCCTGTGGTGGGTTGGTGCCCTGCCCTAGGTGTCCCCTATCCTATGTGTTCTGGGATGGGCTCCAGGCTTCCCTGTGACCCTCACCAGGAGTAAGTGGTAAAGAAGATGACTGAAGACTTAGTCGATTAATAATGATCAATTACTTTATGAACATTTTATTTACAACTGATGTACATACTGTATTTTTATATTCAATATAATATATATAATATATATATTATATATATTATATATAATATATATAATCCAACAGACTTTTTTTTTCAGCGCACAGGTGACAAAGATCAACAGAATCACCTGTCGTTCGTTATATATCAAAAAGTTAAATAGTATATTTGCCTCATTTCCTTGTGAAGTACTACTTCAATGAACTGTCCTGAGTCTGGCAGTTCTGTCTCTTGTTCAGTACCAGTTTGCTGTTCTTTGTATTTGTCTGCATTCACATCAAACCCGTCTGTTCATTTTTCTCCTTATGGATCCACAAACACCTTGCCAGGACTCTACCCGCTTCATTACTGTATTTTTTTTTCCAGATTAATTCATGTAGATTTTGTTCAACAAACGTTTCCTTTAAATATATTTGTCTAAAGCACATCTGTAGTAAGTATATATAATTTTATTAATATTTTTAACGAAAATGTGTTCTGTAATTGTGAGAGAATGTTCATATATGTGTGTATGAATTTATATGTAAGTGGTTTAAAAAATGTGATAAAAATACAATGTAACTTTGCATTGCATTTTGATGGGGGGAGCAGTGTGTGTATATGTGGATGCAGTTGTGTAATTGTTGGGGGGGTGGTCTCTGTGAGAAGATTATCAGGCTAGTCATGGGATTATGAAGATGATTCTCTTTTTAAATCTGGTGTCAGATTAACAGATCCTGGTGCTTTAAAAATTGTCTGTAATGTAGACTGGAACAGGAGACACTGACACATTAAAACAGTCCAGGTGAGAACCTTGTCCTCTCATCCAACGCACATCTTAATATATGACAAATGAAAAAGCACTTATACAAGCCATCAGAATATATAAATATATGTATACATAAAGATCTACAGAATCAACTCAGCTTTATTGAATATAAAAAATAGGTTAATATCTACACATTTTCTATAAATATAAATGGTAAATTGAATTTGAAATCAAGAGGAAACAAAAAAGAGATAGAGAGAGAGAGAGAGAGAGAGCAATGAAAACACAGATGGATGTATTGATGCCTATGGAGGTAGAGATGGAGGGATTAACGTAGTCAATAATTTGGCTCCACTCCCAGACTGAAAAATGACACTAAATCTGTTAATTCTCTCCTCCCCAGTTCTTCGGCTCTTGACTGCTTCATTCCCTCGTTTGGCGGATTACAGAGGATTATGTACACACGCCTCTCTCTCAAACAGAAGAATAAGGAATGGTGCTGGTTGGGGGCAGTTTAAGCTTCAGACTCCGTTTTTTCAGTACAGACATTCTGATGACGGTTTCGTGTGGGAGACTGGCAGTTGGGATGACAAGGGCTCAGCAGGCACTGTAACAACAACAGTGCATGTGCTGGTCACTGTGAACATCACTGGGCCTCTCGCTTCCATGCCTCGTGATGGGCTAGTCTGCCTGCACATTTTCTGTGATCATTTCTACACAGTATGCCATAGTATGCATATATAGAGGGCTTTGATGGAAATTAGTCTGAATGTTGAATAAAAATAACGATAATAGTAATAATAATAATAATATTTATTATGCCCTGTGGTGGGTTGGCACCCCGCCCTGGGTGTCCCCTGCCTTGCGCCCTATGTGTTCTGGGATGGGCTCCAGGCTTCCCCGCGACCCTCACCAGGAAGAAGAAGCATAGAAGATGAATGAATGAATATTTATTATTATTATTATCATTATTTATATATTTATGAATTTATTTTTTTATTTTTATGGAATTTAAGTACCTAACCATAATCTGTTATGATTCAACACTTGAATACTTGGTATGTGAGTGGATGGTTAACAGAGCATAAAAATGTTTGTGATTTCTTTGTACCCTGAGACATGCAAAGATAATGCATTTATCACATTCACCCAGGCTTGTGTACTGTAATGGTTGCATACAATATCTCTGGTATCAGTCCAAAGTCTGTGCCTGCATATATTGTAACAAACATCTTTTGAACTGGGATTTACTCTGATGAAACATTTCTTCCTGTGGTCTGTATGTGCATGTGTGTGTGTGTGTGTGTGTGTGTGTGTGTGTGTGTGTGGTGGAGACCAGATTATTGTTTTGAATTTGTAATGTTTACTTTATGCATCATGAATTTTAATTTGCTAATTTGACTTTTGCAGTACATACAAAGGTCACTGAGACCAATACAAATGCCTGATATACTTTTTTTCTGAGATTCTTTACTGTATGTAGGTGTTGAACATAACCCTGGTTCTTTTATTTCTTTTTTCTGTAGACGTGTTAATATATTTACACCATATCTGTATGTCTGTGTATTACAATGCAGCCGCATTTATTAAATCTAAGTCTGTCTACATACGTGATCATAGCAGTAAGCTTTTGTAGAAGTCTGAATGAGAACAGATGAGTTTTCAACTTTCATATCTGTATGAGAAACATGAATATGCATGCACCCACATCCACCCACCCACACACACACACACACACACACACACTAGCATATAGGCTTGATTACTTTGTGAACCATGCCAGGTCATTCACCAGAAAAACAATATTTCTGCAGTCTGAGACCAAAACTACATTTACTACAAACAGAGGGCAGACAGGACTGTTGATGAGGATGATCTACTTGTGTTTCAGGCATGAACTATCTACAGATAACAAGCAAACTGCCAGTAAGTTGTCAAACAAGTGTGGTAATGTGGGCCTCACATATGTGGGCCTCTTGTTGCCATGGAAATTCAAGCGTATCAGCTTTGAGTTGAAGACATGATGCTCGTCTGTGACCAGTGGCCTAGGCTACCCAATCACAGTGTCCGACCATCGGTAAAGCCAAAACCGAAGTGACTGTCCTGAAAACCTAAGAAAGATGTCAATAGTTAGCATAAATGACTAGTTTATTGGCAGAGGAAGGCAACTTACATAACATTCAATGTTTTTTAATATTTAATTATATATAGCTGAACACTGGACAACACTTTATTCGGTGTCAGAGCAGATATTTTTTTTGTGACTTGCGTTGGCACTTGTCATCATCAGTTCATGCTATTAGAATAAGAAATATTGAAAAACTTCTTTTAAAAAAAATTATAAAACTTCAAAATAGTTTAAAGCTGTTGTCACCTGTCACAAGTTGCCACTGCATATAAAAAACACACAATTATTGCAAAACTATAACTGTAATAGTTATAATAAAAGTTGCATTCAACAATCATTCACTTTAACTAAACGATTAGAAAACGTCTTTGTAATTCTGTAATTAGTTACAATTCACTTAACATACATCTAATTTGTACGTAGCCAGGGCTCTCTTCCAAGAGACGTTTTGAACTTTGATAGCAAAAAAAAATGTAGCATGTTCTTTTCAGAAATGATCTCTGGAAAAACAACAGAGATGGTGTTTGCATTAACAAGTATTTTTGTAATTAGTGTAGGCATTGTTATATAAGGGATTACAAGGTTTCAGCAACTGTGGAAGCAGTGTTTGTTGACATGCACGTCACACTCACTCTTTCCGATATTTTCGTCAGACAGCTAAGAGCCCTACAAGCTTCTGACTGGACAGATCAGCACAGTGAGAACAAGATATCAATCTATAAAGATCTGAAGAGAAATGTACACTAATTTCTCTAAAATACACTATAAAATACAAACTATCAAACGCTCTGAAAATGTTACATAAATGCATTTTGAATTTGTTGTACATTTTAACATTGTACCAGCAACCTAACCAATACATTCTGAAAAAGCCCTTCATTAATGTTTCTGTTTCATAGCTCTTGTACTGTCCTTATATGCATACCTCTTCTTCTCCTACCCAGTTTTTTAGTCTCCAGACACTCATCTCTCTGTCCCTTTTATAATTTGAGTAGATGTTGCTTAGTAACACAGTAGGCTGCTGTAAATGGAAGATGCTGTGCTGGATTAAGACTGTGCCTCTATATCCTTGGTGATGTGTCTGCCCACCAGCTGTAGATGTGGGGACTTCTTTCTGACATGTTTTTTATAAAACAAATGAATCTTAATGCCACCCATATACAATTTGACCCGCAAGTTGCTTTGCAGAATAGTATCAGCCAAATAAATTGGATGATGTCAAAGAAGCTAAAAAAAAAAACACAGTAAGTTTTGGTACGTGTTTTATTCAGCAGGAAATTGTAGAAAAACCATTAAACATGAATTGACCTTGGACCTCGTAAAGTCATCTTTTCAGTCATTATGTTCTATGATAAAGACAAGAACAAAAAATTGGATGTGCCCACACACAGGCACACACACACACACACACACACACACACACACACGAGCGCGCATGAGTCTCATACAAATACACATTACACTGGACAAGATGTGAACAAGATGGTAGGCTTTTGCTCCAAAAATGCTGTCATAATGGATCATTTTAACACAGTATGGGGAACATTAATGTTTCGGCTAGTCGATTTGACCTGAGGGAGGCTCATCACACATTAACATGGAAGATATTTTGTTATTCTGCAATATAATGGCTCCCCAACTACAAGCCATGCAGGTCTTCCACCCCTCTGCAGTAGAATTTCCTGTAATGGGAGAGGGACCAAAAATGGCTCTTTTGATAGTGAAGGTTGCAGACCCCTGGTCTAGGAGGCATGTCTCTTTTAAGACAAAGCTGGTTTTACCATGTTACTGACATAGGCCTTTCCTCCTGTTAGAAATCTCAAGTATTCTTCACTCTTTTGCTAAACAATATTTACAACAAATCAACTTAATTTTTGTGTGCTTGTGTGCAGTTGTGTGCTGACTGGTAATACATAGACGACATTCTGACAGAATACCCTGTATCAGGAAACCAACTTCAGGGTTTCCACACTAATTTCAGATTGAAAAGGCGATCAGTTAAAGAGCTGTCCACAGACAATTTCTTAAGCTGACCTGAACAATTTTAAACATTTATTGTAGCACAAAAAATGATCGTTTTAAAACTGAGCCTCAATTTGAGAATTCAGCATAAATTAATAAGGTCTCTCCTGATAGCAGTGAAAACACATCAAGTGCATTTTATGTATTCACACAGTTGTGTTGGTCATTTTGGTGACACTCTGATTCAGGCAACGAAGCTGTCAACTCGCAAGACTGGCCATTCCATGCTTGATAACACAAAAAACATTAAAATAAAGATCTGCTGCCCCCTGCTGTTCACCATGACGCACTGTCTACATGTATGTTCCATCTTATGACACCATGCCAGGCATAGCCAATACCCACAGCTGCCTTTTGTACTTTTTTGTTCTGACAATACCGTAGTACAGGTGCATGCCATTTGGATTTATTAGAGTTTTAAAAAGAAAGAAAATTTATTTCCTCAACTAATGAAAAAAGTCAAGTTATAATTCTTGTAGCATAATACTTCTTTATTAATGAATATATTCTTATAGTATTTTTCTTATAAAATATATCACATTTTAGTTTATGGCAGCAGAAATACATATAAACAGCTTGATTTAATTTAACAAATATCCACAACTACCAAACCATGACAAAGCAAATGGCTTTAACATAGGTTAAATTATGAGTTAGTCATAACCATACTAGTAAAGGAACAACAAATAATAATAACATTAATATAATTATTAGTACAAGGCATTTATAAAATGGACAGCAGAATTCAAATGTCTGTGATTTGTATCCCTATAAAGAACCCAAAAATGTTCTATCTGAATCCTAGTGTAAAGTGTGAGGCTACTTTAAAGGTCAAACTGATCACACCCTCTTTTTCTGTGTGTGTGTTTGTGTGTGTGTGTGTGTGTGTGTGTGAGATCTCTGCAATAATAAAAACAAAATCAATGTAAACAAGTGATGTTCAGCTGCATGTAGAAGCTCCAAACCAAAAAGCACAGCTTTCTCTTCATTATGTTTTCCAAGTCCTTCTTTATATCACAGGCTCGCCCAGCTCCCATCTTCTCTAAATGTCTTTATAACAATCTCAGTGCTGTCCTGGTAACTCGGTCCAATCAAGAGGGTTCCGCCCGACATCATGGTGGTACACTCGTCCCAGACGCTGCATTTTCACTGCCTGGAGGAAGACAGACAGAGAGAGACTCATCTTTGACAGCTATGCAGTGACCTATTTCACCACTGTGCCTCTGCGACTGTCCCAATCCTCAGGTAAGTTGAGGTTGTTAGCTCTAATTTGCCATGATATGATTTAGGGATTTGGTGAGGCCACATGTCCATGCAATATGCTGTATAAGGAACTTCAGAAATTGTGAAATTATAAATTTTAACTGATTAAAAATAGAAAAACTTTACTAGCAGATAAAGTAGCAATATGCTGAAAGGCTAGTGGTCAAAAGTCAATCAATGATTCAATTCCAGAGGTGTACAAGCAATTGCATATTTAGTCAGAATTATTGTAATATCTAGGAGACACTTTCCTCCAGGCTTTTTACATAGCTGTCTATTTATAAAACTGGATATTTACAGAATTAACTTTTTTTAACACTGCATTTTTTTTTAAAGGCTTCAACAGCAATCCCCCGGGACTTGAACCAGCACTCTTAAGCACCACACTATCTGCTGTGAAGGACCACTGAAGATTTCTGAAATGTTCACACAAACACATAAATGCGCACACATGCACACACACGCACGCACACGCACGCACACATGCACACATACGCACGCACACACGCGCACACACAAATGGTACCAAGGAGTTCCTGGGATTTGGCTCTGTTCTGAGGGAGTCTGGGTTTTTTCACAGGGGGTTTGCGGTTCGAGGGCCTCTCCATGTTACCGGGGCTGTCCCGGTCCATGCCTGAAGGGAAACGCCAGCAGGGGCACAGAGGGGAACAGCAGAGGGCAAGGAGCAACGAGAGTGAAGCACTGAAGTACAGGACGGGTACGGGCCACGCGCCCACGTTCTGTTCCCGTTGGAGCTGCAGTTCCCTGCCAGGTACGGGCCACGCGCACGCTTTCTGTTCCCACTGGAGCTGTCGTTCCCTGCCCGTCACCCCGATTTTGCGACAGACACCAGAGAGGACATACCTGTCTCACTGGAGACCATCTTCCTGTTCCTCTGAGGCTTCACAGGTGCCGTGGCTCTGACTGATGTTTCCCCTGTTCATCACACAGCACGTCACCATCATAATCATCACCACAATCACGTGTGTGCAGAAATCATCCTCGCATTCATCATGATGATTGTCATCCAAGCATGATATTTACCCTAATTCTACAATCACGTCCTCTGGAATCATCAGAATTTTCATTATAATCATCATCACAAAACACAGGCAGCTTTAACATGGGCACCGTTAATTAATCCCCTAATATTTCTAGCTGGAAGTCTGCAGCCTCCAAAATTTTCACTGTTGTAACATACAGTTCACCTTTGTGAAAGACCCACCTTGATTGACAATGGAAAAGCCTGCATGTTAGTAACTTTATGGAAAGGAGTGATAAATTTAACAGCTTAAAAATAAGTTTCCCTTCAAGAATCGAGTTCTCATACAAGGTCATTTAGATGGAGAGTACAGACGGTGATGGCCAACACACGAGCGTTCTCAGCGCAGTGTTACTGGCTGTGGATCAGTGTAAGCTACCTTGAGGGAAGGGCACGTCAGATCTCAACCCAAGCTTGCAAGAGGAGGGCGGGATGTTTTTCTCATTGGCCGTCTCAGTTGCAGTGGGCGTGACTGGCTGTGTGCGGAGGAAACGAACCCGGAGAACACGTTGGACACACTAACAGTTACAAGAGCTGACGCACGCTGACATGTGATCATCAACAGAGAGAACGCACCACACGCAAAGACACTCAAAAAGGAAGCGGACAAGGAAAGGTGTGAAGGTGGACACGCAGGGGCACCCAGGGGAAAACACACCTTTGCCGGTATGGGTGGAGGCAGTACATCAGTGGGTTTGCCTCTCTCAACCTCTCGACCTTTCCTTCTCATTTCTTGTCTCTGCTCCTCCCGTTCACCATTCATGTTGACCTCCTCCTGAACCTCTAAAATATATAGAATGTATATATATATATATATATATAATATATATGTATGTACAGGAGGTCCCCGATTTATGATGGCGATGTGTTCTGATGACCCCATTGTAACTTGAAAATATTGTAAGTCGAGACAAAATAAATACGTGCTCTAAAAAAAATACCCGCTTTACACTGAGACAACCGAACGTTGTCGATCGCTGGCGAGAGTGAGGCGTCTCACAGCGCGGGAGACGCGTACATCCCAGCAGCGTCTCACAGCGCGGGAGACGCGTACATCCCAGCAGCGTCCCAACGTATCGTGTCGCATACGCTGCTACGTTTGCCTGCCGCGCAAAACTTAAAATATTTTCACAATTTTGTCGTATCGCTATCGTCATTCAAAGATCAAACAATTGTAAATTGAACCATCTCTGTGTGTATGTATATATATATATATATATATATATATATTTTTTTTTTTTATATATATAAAAAATTATTTTTATTTTTTCCATTTTCTCCTGTGCATGTAATACATCACCCCATCTATCCATTTTTAGAATGCAATCTGCTGTTCCTGCTTCAGTTATATGTAGTACCTGAACTTTCCCGAGGGTGTCTCTGTCTCAGCTTAGCGAGACTGGGCTTGGTGCTCTGAGGAGGGGGATCTGGTTTCCCTCCATATGGCACCGCTCCCTCGGAAGCTCCCCCAGACTTCTTCCTTTCACCTAAGGGATGGGCCTTCGTTTGTCTGTCCAGTCGGACAGCCTCCACTGCCTCTTTGTATGTCTGCAGGTCTGCTGCACCTTGCTGGTCTCTTAGCGGCACAATTTGCCTGTCTGCCTGCCTTTCCGATACTGCGCGTCTGAAAGTCTGTGTGTCTGATGCAGTCTGTCTATCCATTTTTGGAAGTAAATCTGCCTGCTTGTCTGTGTGCCTCTCTGACACAGTTCGTCTGAATGCATGTTTGTCTGAAACAGCCTGCTTGTCAAACTTTGAGACGGATTCTGTATGCCTGTCTGTCTGTCTTTGTGATGCTATCTCTTTGTAGGTTTGTGGGTCTGAGACTACTTGTCTGTCAATCTGCATGAGTAAATCAGTCTTCCTTTCTGACATTGTTCGTCTGTATGTCTGAGTGTCTGACACCGCATTTCTGTCTGTCTGAATAAATGAAGTGGTCTGTCTGTTCATTTGTAAAAGGGACCCTGTCTGTCTATCCATGTGCCTTTGCAAATCTTTTTGCCTGTACATCTGTGTGTCTGACATAGTTTGTCTGTCTGCCTGCATTAGTAACACAGTCTGTCTCACTGTATGCATTTCAGATGTTTCCAATTCTTTTTGCCTATCTGTTTGCATGCTAGGTACTGTCTGTCTCTCAACCTGATGGCAAACTCGTACCTGTCTATCTGCCTGCATGTCCACTGGCTTGTTGTCCATCCCCTTCGTCTCTCTCTGGATGTGCATCCCTGTTCGTTTATCTGTTATCTCTACCCCTGTCTGTCTATGTGTCTGTCTATCTGTCCTTGACTGTATGTCCATTGTTATGTCTGTACTTACCTGTCTGAATGTCTGTCTCTCTGCCACTGACTGTCTGTCCTTTGTTATGTCTGTACTGATCTGTCTGTATGTCTGTCTCTCTGTCCCTGCCTGTCTGTCTATAGGTGTTTCTGTTCCTACATGCCTGTGTGTTTGTCTCTCTGCCCCTGACTGTGTGCCCTTTGTTATGTCTGTACTGATCTGTCTGTATGTCTGTCTCTCTGTCCCTGCCTGTCTGTCTATAGGTGTGTCTGTCCCCACATGTCTGTGTGTTTGTCTCTCTGCCCCTGACTGTGTGTCCTTTATGTCTGTACTTACCTGTCTGTATGTTTGTCTCTCTGACACTGCCTGTCTGTCTATAGGTGTGTCTGCCCCTACTTGTCTGTGTGTTTGTCTCTCTGCCCCTGACTGTGTGTCCTTTATTTCTGTACTTACCTGTCTGTATGTTTGTCTCTCTGACACTGCCTGTCTGTCTATAGGTGTGTCTGCCCCTAAATGTCTGTGTGTTTGTCTCTCTGCTCCTGACTGTGTGTCCTTTATGTCTGTACTTACCTGTCTGTATGTTTGTCTCTCTGACACTGCCTGTCTTTCTATAGGTGTGTCTGCCCCTACATGTCTGTGTGTTTGTCTCTCTGCTCCTGACTGTGTGTCCTTTGTTATGTCTGTACTTATCTGTCTGTATGGCTGTCTCTGTGTTCCTGCCTGTCTGTCTATGGGTGCCTCTGTTAGTACTTGTCTATGTGTTTGTTTATCTGCCCCTGACTGTTTGTCCATTATTATATCTGTCCCTGATTGTCTGTGTGTGTGCCTGTCTGCTCCTAACTGTCTGTCCATTGTTATGTCTGTACATACCTGTCTGTATGTCTGTCTCTCTGTCCCTGCCTGTCTGTCTATAGGTGTGTCTGTCCCTGCTTGTCTATGAGGCTGTCTCTCTGTCCCTGACTGCCTATCTATAGGTGTGTCAGACCCTGCTTGTCTGTGTGTCTGTCTCTCTTCCCCCAACTGTCTGTCCATTGCTATTTCTGTACTTACTTGCCTGTATGCCTGTCTCTCTGTCCCTACCTGTCTGTCAACTGGTGTATCTGCCCCTGCTTCTCTATGTGTCTTTCTTACAGTTCCTGGTTGTCTGTTTAATGTAAGGGTGAGTTCTACCAATCTATGTGTTTGTCTCTCCATACCTGATTGTCGGTTTGATGTGGAGTCCACTTCCATATGTTTTTGCAACTGTCTCTCTGCCCATGAATGTCTATCTACCGTGTCCCCCACAGTTAGTCTATGGGATTGTCTCTGTGAAACTGGCTGCCTGTCTTTCTTATTATCCACTTCTGCTTGTCTCTGTGTCTGTCTCTCTGCCGGGTCCAAATCTGTCTTTGTCTGTGACAGTCGTCCAGTTTCTCTTGCTAGCTCTGAATTCTGGAAGACAAGATAAGTAGCAAGCTCTAAAACGACATAAAAAAGCATGATTATTTTGAAACAATATCTTAATCATAAACAGAAAAAAATAATTAATTAATTAAGGAAAATTATTTTTAAACCATTTAAGGGTATTGAGGCATTTAACACGTGTACTACAGTGGCAGTAACACTGTACAGTGCAAGGTAAACACCATGATCTGTATATGCCTGAATGAATCAACACCTGTTTGAATGAAAGGCGTGGGGATTTACTTCTTTCAAAGTCAGATAATATCACACTTCCTTCGGGCCCACCTGATCAACCCCCTTCTGAACCTCCCCGTTCCCATCTGTCACCGCAATAGAATGCTCACTCTTCCCAGAATTCCGTGGGGGCTGGAGGAGGGTGTAGACATTTTCAGTGGCTGTCCTATGGAAGAGACATGGGGGAAACGTTTGAAAACGTGAGTTTACTGAGAAACCTGGGATACATACAGTTGAGATTAACTGAAAAACCTGTTAACAAAATGTTTGTGTAGTTCTATATTATCCACAATGTGTCAATGGGCTAAAAATATTCAACCACATGTTACACTGAACAATTAAACATAACAATTCAACAGCCATTTATACTAGCAACTGCACTAGAAAAAAATATGTAGTTCATTACTTCAAAAGTAGAAAGTGGAGTGGCTGTCAAGTCATAGACACTAGGATGGGTTATACACTACACAGCTTAACAGAGGTATCATAGAGGTAGCACAATTAATTCTATACAATACAGAGGTGTAGCTCTCCCACCATGTACAATCATACAAATTGTGTAATGCACAGCTAAAAGTAACATTAGTCCCCATACTACATAAATAAATTCAGCTAAGTACAAATTGAGTCATGCATGTCCATATTAGGGTCATACCCAGTGGGTGCTGTAGCAACTGTTCTACACTCTTCTCCACAGGCCCCTCCCCAACCACCAGATTCTGCCCCCTGATTGGATAATGTGGATTGACGGTTCCTACGGAAACTGAAGATTGCCAGCATATTGCGTCTCTTCTTCCTTCGAAGGGACTGGGCTTTGTGAATTGATGACAACTGACTAAGATAGAGATTTTTGGAAAAAAAGGGAGTATAAAAATGCATGTTCCATTGAGAAAATTATTTGTTAGATTATTTATACATTGGATCAGAAAAAGAAAAAAATGGGAATGTAAGATTAGTGTAAGGGAAGGGAGGTGAGAAAAAAGTGAAGAAAAAGAATGATAGAAAAGATAAAATAACATTCAGCTTTTAGCTAAGATTCCCAAACCACTGTACCAGGAGCTCCTGGGCTCCCTGTGCTCAGCTAAGGATCGCCTGAATGAGGCACAAGATCCCACCCTTAAACCCGCCATGTGCTCCTACTGCTCTGCTTCCAGTTGCACAGCCAATGGCAGGACTGGGATAGAACTGTTGCTAGGTTACACCTCCTGCTGGCCTAAGCTGCTGTCTGCCCAGTGCCGACAAAGAAAAATCTTTTAGTGCAAAAATGTGTAATTTATGATTTGTGCATACTACCAATGTCTTTAGTCTTGCACATAAAACACACACACATATAAAACCCCTATTCCAAAAAAGTTAGGACATTTTGTAAAATGAAAATTAAAACAAAATTTACAAACAAAATTTACAAATCCTTCTTGACATATATTCAATAGAATACAGCACAGAGACAGCATATTTAAAGTAGAAACTGATCAGCTGTTTTGCATTTTGTAACTAAATGATTATTATGAACTTGATGGCTGCAACACGTTTCAGAAAAGTTTGGACATTGGCAAGTTCACCACTGTGTTATGTCACCTCCTTATTTAACAACACAATATGTGTTTAGGAACAGAAGACACCAATTGTTGAAGTTTTGAAAGTTGAAAGTTTTGCCATTCTTGCTTGATGTATGTTTTGCGCAACAGTCCTGTCATATGTTGCGCTTCATAATACGCCACACATTTTCAATAGGGGACAGGTCTGGACTGTAGGGAGGCCAATGGGGGACAAACTGAAGTATAGGGAGGCCAATTAGTACACGCACTCTTTTACTACAAAGTCACACTGTTGTAACGTGCAGAATGCGGCTTAGCATTGTCCTGCTGGAAGAAATAGGGAGTCTGAAAGAAGCATTTGAATGGCAGTACATTTTGTTCCAAACTCTGTATGTACCTCTCAGCTTTAATGGTGCCCTCACATATGTGCAAGTTACTCATGTCATGGCCTCTAACACACCCCCATAACTTCACAGATGCCGGCTTTTGAACTTCTCATTGATAAAAATCAGGGTGGTCCTTTTCATCTTTCGTCCGGAGGATCGAACAGCCAATATTTCCAAAACAGAGCTGAAATGAGGACTTGTCAGACCACACCACACTTTTGTCCACCACTTCACGTCAGTCCATCTCAGATGGACTCAAGACCAGAAAAGTTGTGATCATTTCTGGATGTTGTTTATGTATGGCTTGCGTTTTGCTCTGTAGACTTCTTACATTTAAAGAGATATAACAGTGAACTGTTTACTGTCTGTCTGAATAAATGAAGTAGTCTGTCTGTTCATTTGTAAAAGGGACCCTGTCTGTCTATCCATGTGCCTTTGCGCATCTTTTTGCCTGTACATCTGTGTGTCTGACATAGTTTGTCTGTCTGCCTGCATCTTACATTTAAAGAAATGTAACAGTGAACTGTGTTTACTGACAAAGGTTTCCTGAAGTATTCCTAAACCCATGTTGTTATGTCTTTTATTGTCTAACATCGGTTTTGAAAGCAGTGTCGTTTGAGGGATCAAAAATCACATGCATTCAGTGTTGTCTTTCGTCCTTAGACTTTACACACATGGATGTCACCAGATTCTTTGAATCTTTTGATAATGTTATGGACATTATGCTACTAGACCTATATTTCTCGCAATTGCACACTGAGCGACATTATTCTTAAACTGATTGACTATTTTAATTTTTTTTTACATTTTCATGGTTTTCTTGCTCCTGTCCCAACTTTTTTGAAACACGCTGCAGCACTCAAATTCATAACAATCGCTTATTTACAAAACACAACACATCAACACATTTGATCAATTTCAAGTTTAAATACATTGTCTCTGTGTTGAATATATTTCAAGAAGGATTTGTAATTAATTGCATTGGGATTATGCTATTTGCATGGGATTATGTCCATCCAATAGCTCTTGTGTAGATTCTGTACCTGTCAGGCAGTACTCTTTTCGTATAAAAGTCTGGAAGTCCGTCGTCCAGTGGAGTCACCACACCATTCTCTGTACAGTGCTGCAAGACACAGTAAAAGAGACACATGAAAATGAAGACATCCTTCTACTTTTTTGTGCTCTTTTAACCATAAATGAACAGCATCAATAGTTTTACTGCACTTTATTTTCTCGTCCAGTTGATATTTAAATAAATACAGAGAATGAAAAAGGCAGACCAGATGGGCAAATGGCTTTACTAGTGAACTGGAGGGGAACAGAGTGAAAAATTGTGCCGATCGGCAACATTAGAGCCTTTTCTTACTACAGAACAAAGTGCTTTAGTGTGCGCTAGTCCACGTGGTTCAGTGTGAAAGATTCACACTTGGGAATAAGACAAATGGCAAGTGGCATTAAGTTCATCTCTCTAAGCTGGGCTTGCAGAAATTATCTCCACTTTGGTATCTGCTCTCTCTGAAACAGCTACAGAACCATCTACATTTTACTGACTTCTTATCGATGTCTCCAGGAATTAATCAAAATTTTGGTTGTAAAGCAGTGAATAAGTACAGCTTGCAGTCATATATACTTGGTTGTATTCACACTGTGAATTATGCAAAGGCCATTAAATTATCTTAAAGTGATTTCCATGGGCAATATTACTGATGAATCTTGGAAATTAAATATGAAGCAGTGTTCCCCATAATTGAAATTAAAACGATGCCCGTGCAAAGCACGTTCTTAAATTGCTAAATCACTAATGCACCTTTATTAAATATCAATAATGCAGCAGGATTCTGAGGACCTGAGTGTATCATCTGCATGAGTACACACACACTGGTCCTGTCTACATGTGTGTACACAACTGTACAATCTGACCAATAAAAAAATTGTCATACAGCACTCTAATTTGTTCTGATGTCCACACACACACACACACACACACACACACACACACACACACGACCTTTCTATGCTATCATTATGTTCACAAACAGACCTGTGATATTTCTGCTCTGTAGTTATGTCCACAGAAAGACATGTCATCTTTCTGGTATCACAATGCCCACATACAGACCTGTGATCTTTCTGTTATCACTATAGCCACATACAGACCTGTGATCTTTCTGTTATCACTATAGCCACATACAGACCTGTGATCTTTCTGTTATCACTATGCCCACATATAGACCTGTGACCTTTCTGTGCTATCATTACATCCACAAACAGATATGCGACCTTTCTGCTCTATCACTATGCACACACAGACCTGTGATCTTCCTATGATATCACTATGCCCACAGACAGACCTGTGATCCTACTGTCCAATGTCTACACAGAAGTATATTTATGTTCAAAGACGGCCCGGCAATTTGGAACCACTTGGCTCTCACTGAGTACAAGGGGGCATGTCCTCCCCGGTGTCTACGCGGTGGCCTTGGCCTGACCCGGGTCACATGATGAAGCGGTGCTCCCTGAGTAGGTAAGGTGGCGAGACACTCTAATGATGCTGAACTGGAAAGAGGAGATGACATCGGTGGTGCTGAAGGTGGGGTCGAGGAGCTTGAGTCGTCGCAGAGGCCTGTAAGACAAGATACAGAAAAAAAAAACAACAGTAGATGGTGTTATGGATTCATTGTAGTTCTTGGAATATTCTTTTTCCAGTTACATTCTACAGTGATATGAGTATGTAGGTACTGAATTGTTTATTTACCTAGCATTATTTACCATTATACAGCATATTGCTGTGTGGCCTGTATTGTAATTTTTACTGAATATACAATTGGTATTTGTCATGCAAATTAGGCTCAAGTGAAGCTGAAACTAAGCCCAAGCAAAGAACAATTGAGTAACAAAAGAGGGTTCTGCATGCACTACATTATGCTGAAGCTTGACAAGGAAGACTATAATTAGCAGTTAGTGTCTGTTACTGTTTTCCTTTGTAGTGGTATAACATCTCAAGACTCGGAAAAACACTGACAAACACACATATATCAGAAATATCCAGCCGTTTGTCAACTCCACTTTCCCCGTCTACACTTCTCAGTTTATGTGGTCGTAAACGGGACGTCTTCTCCTCTGGGTGCAAGCTTCGACTTCTTCAAAGGACTCCGAACCAAAAGTGATGCTGTTCTTAGGCATTTAAACAAAGCAGCAAGCTAACGGACTAATGTAGCCTAAACAGGTTTACCTGCTTATACAGCGGCACGGTGGATTATAACAGAACCATTCAAAGATCACGTTAAGTTTGGGGAAATGAGTCATGCGCATTAAATATGAATTAGAAGCTGCCAAGGCAGCACAGACTTTGGGTACTGTTTCAGCTGAACTGCATCACCTTGCACAACATGTATTAACCTATGCTGTATTCTTCTCTGCACCTCGTTCAGGTACTTAAGCACTGCAGCTCTTGCCATGTCAACAAGCCGCCTTAAAATTTTTATTTTAAATGAAATATCCAAACACGCTTCTGGGACTTTAGTGTAAGCTGCTCACTGAGTCTAGTGGACACTGGACGGATCCGCCTAGTCCTGGAGCTCCGCTTCTTGATAGCTAGAGTGTCCTAAACACAAGAAGAAATCAAAACACACGAATTAAGTAGTTTTCAGTCTGAATTTGAATATTTCAGAGTCTGGACTTAAGAAGGAACCAAGGCAACAAAAATAAAACAACAAAACATTATGCACTGATTATACTGTAATGCAGCCCAATTTAATTTCAAAGCGTGCTGGCTTTACCATTTATGTGCCAGGCATCAAACCACATTTGAATTTCCCGTTTGCATGTGTCACCACGGGAGCCAAAAATCTTAGCTTGGAGAAGCTGTCCCCTGACAAAATATAAAGGCTACTGAATCAGACCCCTACTGACTTCACTAAAATCCAAAACGGCAACAGGAGTGTGAGTCATCTCAGCCAATGGCATAAAAGATTAGGTAAGTGGCAGGCAGACTCCTGCTGACACACACATACCTACTGAGTGACAAGCACAGACAAAGTGGGCACACACAGACACACAGTGACACTCACAATGCTGGGGCCCAGCTCCTCATCGGTCACATCCAGGGAGTCTCCATGTCTGTGCAGGCACTGCCCCACCCCTCCCTCCCCACCATCGTCCCAGCGCTTCACCTGAGCCACCTGATGGGACTGAAAAAAAAGAGTGTGAGGGACAGGTGACACCAGGGCAGACAGGCACATATGAGCCTAGCTCCTAACTAGTGAACAAGCACAAGAAGATCCAGAATACAAACACAAAGCCACCGAACAAGACACCTACACATATATGCACACACATAAAGATAAGTGTGGTCTAGAAGAGACAAAAGCAGGCTGATGCAGACAGACTCAAACGCACACGGATCAGATGCACATACCCAATAACAGAACTCGCACATCAGACGCAAGCAGGAACAAAGGCAATACACAGAAAGCCAAACATTTGAAGTGACAGACAAAACAAAAACGGGCATGCGTAAACTTAAGAGACATACAGTACTGTAAACCCACACTGAAACAGTGAGGGGGAGCAGAAACGATGTCTATATGCTGTTTACCTCTCCCTTTTCTTATTGCAAATTTAATTTCTGGACCCTATCCCACTTAACTGAATCTTGTACACTTTTGACAACAGGACAGCACTTACTGTTAGTTAGACTCTCAGATACTGTCTGACCTTGATTTTAATATGCATGTGTATTATTTTGTAAGTCGCTTTGGACAAAGGCGTCTGGTAAATGAATAAATGTAAATGCGACACAAACCATACCAGGCTTTTGTGTGTGGCGTACAGGTCCTGCAGGATCTGATCTACAATGGAGTTTGTGAGGTAGGAGACCACCGACAGCTTTACCTCTCTGAAAGAGAAAGACCTTAGTGTGTTATAACACACACGCACACGCACACACACACACACACACACACACACACACACAGACATTTTTTCAGTACCATCTCTCCTGTTCTTGTCCCTGTGTTATCAGACTAGTTTCTCTCCTCCTGTCCTTTTGTACCCTTGATAAATATTTCATATTTCATTTTAAATATATTCCCTAAACTCTTTTGTGTTAGCCTCCCTTGTACATAGCATCCTTGTTCTCCATAACCCTCTGTTCTCCCAACCATCCTGTATCCTGCCCCTCTTCCCCTCTCTCCCTCCCTCACTCCATAGCTCGGTGGATGTCCAGAGCCGCTCTCTCCATCAGCGCGCTGCGGATGGCAGACCGAGGCACGGACACACGCTCGGCGACGGAGGACAGCGGGGGGGTCAGTCGTTCCGCGGTCGCCGAAGACAGGGGGCACAGTTCCCGGCAAAGCGATACCATGGAGTCCACAATTACCTGAGCAGATGCATCAAGCCATCAGTGAAATGGGCAGCCACTCAGGAAACGAGTCCAGCATTTCAAACACTTAAAATATTATAGTGGTTAAGGTACAGGCCCTCTGCCTGTCAACTGTATAAGAAATAAATAAAATGCATTGATGTAAAAAATGTAATGTAATAACCAATCAATAAGACAACATACAGCTGGCAAGCATGCTATTAACAGAGGTTTTTTATAGCAGTGCTAACATCAATATCAACAGCTGAGAATGAAATTGTGTCTAGGAACCTCCCTCAAGACCTGTTAGCAAACGCAGTTCATTACCCACTATGCCACATGCCGTGTTATGCATTCATATAGACAAAATCAGGTACGTTGGGGAAGGGAAGGAAAACAACTGACACTGAGAAGCAGCCGGAGATAAGGGTAAGAACACAGACAGACCAACAGACAGACAGACAGACCTGCAGCTCCTTATCTGCCGCCTTGGCAAGTTCGCCAGCCAGCGAGTCGAGCCTCTGTCGGACAGGACCGTCCACAGAGAGAACATGGGCCAGCTCGCAGAGAGAGGGGTACAGCTGAACGATTGCAACGGAAAAGAGCTGTTATGCACTATAACCACTTTTAAACCACTTTAATAACTAACTACAGACTTGGGGCAGCTTTCAGACAGAGGATTATGGCTGAGAGTGAAGAAGATTAATAACAAACACACATTATTGTACAAGCTAATTATAAACTCGAGTTAGCTGTCAGAGAGAGGGATAGAGCGGAGACACTGACGAGGCTTGTACGAACTAAATGCAATGTCAGAAACCAGCCCGAGGGGGACCAGCTCTAGCAGAGAACAGAGGGACAGTTGCTGGGATTATACTGAAGATACACACATATGAAGCACACGCATACTTACTGCCCGAGAATTGCGGGCTTCCTTCAGCACTTGTTTGGCAGCCTGAAGCTCCTCCCCTTGCCCTGCCCCCCGGAGCACGCACAGCTGCTGCTGGACACGCACACACAGGCGCTCCATCACCTGCCAGTCAGAAGGAGAGAGGAGAGCGTTGTTGGCAAGCAGAGAGACGGAAGAGAGGATGTGAAGAAACTGAGACCACTCCCGGGTTCTGATCTACTTCTCTGACTTCCTCCTGCTCTATCCAAACAGGATGCCATCCTCCACACCTTGTGACCTCTCTTCACAAAGACCTTTGTGCCACGTATGAATGCAGTCTGCGTTTTTTAACTTTGTATTAAAAGACATTATCGTTCACAACTCCTACTCAATTTCTTCTCGACAAGGGCTCAGGGAGCAATTTTCAGTTATTTCCATGTCAGTAAAGTATGTTTTCCTTTCCTGTGGATATGTAAATGTTCTCTCCACTTGACCAATTTAATGCCATTTAAAAAAAAATCTATAAAGGTTTTCTTCTGGCTTAACAATGTGCACTTCCAAAGCACTTGCACACTGGGCCTCCCCACTCACACACGCACACACACACACACACACACACACACACACACACACACACACACACACACACACACACTCAGCTTGCCCCTGCACACCTGCTCAGCTGTGCTGGTGACAAGGCCCTGGTGCAAGCGGAGCGCCTGGCGCTGGGAGAAGCGCTGCGTCTGGTTGTTCCTCATCAGGGCTCTCTGGATCTGCCCGTGGGTATAAAAAGGGCAGAAAAGTGAAAGGAATTTAAGTGGCAAAATGAGGGGTTATAGGAGAAGCAATAGGAAGAGGCAGGAAGCAGAAACAGCAAGGAACAGTGAGGTGAGAATGGTGTAGTAGGAAGGCGTATGGAAAAAGAATATCAGGTGAGTTTCAAGGAAAGACAACTGAGGATACCAGTTCCTCAGCCAGTTAGGACACAGTCTGTCCATCTGCCTAACGGCTTCTCCATTCATCCACTGTAGGCACTAACCACCCACCTTAACCATGGCCTGCTCTGTCTTCTCTGGGTTACTGCGGTAAGCTTGGGTGACGTCGCTGAGGGGCAGGGGCATGTACTGCAGGGTGAAATTACTAAATCCGAGCAGGTCGCAGGAAATGCGGTGGGTTTGCAGACAACAAGGGAAGGAAAGACAGAAGGCATGAGGGGGACCAGGACCAGAATTTCTCCACTGATATATCAGCCAAAGATATGAAATATATACCTACACCACCTATCCAGTAGAACTAACTAGTCTAATGAGAGGGAAAAAACATACAACTCCAACACATTTTAATAGCCAGGCAGCATCAATATATAATGTATAACTGAAGTGTTGCTGGGATACACAACAAATTAGAGTAAGCTTGTATGATGTTTTTGTTTAAATAAACAGTAGCTTCACTATGGTATATTTCTCAGCTCATTTATAAAACTCAATTGAACTTTAATGGTTAAAAGCAAGTCACAGAAAAAATGCCTTATGTCATCTTGGTGTCTTGTATAGTTTACAGTACAAGAGCTATTTAAGAGATTATTTTTTTTTACTTTTATTGAAAGTTGGCCAATTTTTGTGTGCCAGTATGCAGAGTAGTTATGTATCCTGACTATTATCAAGTACTCTTGACCCTGACAATTATCTCTGAGCATGGAATTGTGAGTGTAAGAAGAGGAGACAAAAGCTGAAATGCATGAAGCACTAAAGCTATGTTTCCTTAGTATCAAGACAGTGGGACCCTTTTATCTAACATTTCTACAACATTCTGCACAAGCTGCTGCAACGTCTCTAACCTTTTCCAGAATGTTCTGAACAACAATCTTTTATTTTACATTATTTGCAGGGAAAAGTCAATGACAAAGCTCATTATATGTCTTTACTGGTATACTGTAGGTCAGAAAAAATTAAGTACCGTCACAGCAACAAACTTTTAAACAGAAATGATCACTTGTGTCTTGTAATTGTAAAAAGACTATCTTTGATGTAGCATCTCTCACTGTTCCAGGGCTCGAGCTATATCCAAAAATCCTGTTGATGTTGTATTGTTACGATCCCATGTCACACTCCTGAAAAAGAAGAAGACGCCATTAACTGCAAATACACATAACGCTAATATGAACCTTCTTTAAAACGCTGCTTCTCCCTGACCTGAGGGTAGTGTTGATCTGCAAGGCTTTGCCCAACATCTTGGCCCCAATGTCCTCCAGACTGTTTCCGCTCAGGTCCACCTTCCGGAGGCAGGTGTTGCTGCCCAGGGCGTTCACTATGACCGTGCCTCTGGAGCGAAGACGGGAGTCTGCCAGCGAGAGGGACTGCAGCCCCTGCAGGTGGACGGAGCAAGGAGGGTTAAAAGACAGCAGGTGGACAGCAGGGGGGACAATGGAAAAATAAGCAAAGGAGAAAAGTGGCAATGAGACACACAAAGAGACAGAAAGCAGAGGAATATCGGCAGCAGATACGAGAATGGATGATACGGAATAAAAAAAGGTGGTGAGGGAAAGGAAAGTGCATGCAAGATGAAGAAATGGAGGAGGACATTAAGTTAATAAAAAAGGAAAAATGTTTTATTCTGTATTTATACTGACATTCATCATTAACCCCCATCTATAAGGGTAGTTCTTTTGATTCTCAAAAACTAAAAAAAGAATATGGGCAAAATCATGGAGAATTTTCAACACACTTCTGCACAGTTCCCTGACTAGTGTATGTAATCCTGAAAGGGACAAAGCCTCAAGCTCCAACACACAAGGGGGCACGGTCCAAAGAAAGGAAAAGATGGTGCCACAGCGGAGCGGCTTGGAACTGGTGGAGTGTTCAGATGAAGAGCAACATTAATTTATTCAAGCTGTTTTGTTTGTTCTTCATTGTTAGCGAAAATGTTTAAATTTAGAATTCAAACCCAGCTTATTTGGCTTAAAAATAGACGGTGTTGACAAACCAGCAGAAGGGCAAGCTAATAGAACTCAGCCCTTAATTTGTGTCTCTTGCAGAGCTGCGTTAGCTGACAGAGAGGATGAAAAAGGATCTAGTATATTTTTAAAACATCCTTGCTCCTTCTCCTTCAAGTCTACTACCCTTCATGTGCTTACTTTTTTTATATAACACTCAAAAACTCTGCTAACGCAATCATTATGGGATGCCACAAAAGCCCATCAGGCTGCTGAGGGACAGGTTTGAGAGATGCCGATCTGGATGTCTGCACTCACACACTCCTCTTCCTGAATGAGCTGCACCAGGTTCTGCAGGACCTCATCCAGAACCCTGCAGATAAAGCCACAGAGAGCAGGCTCAGAACCGACAGGAGCAGCACACACCGCGGCCCTGCAGAGTTAACCCTGCCGCTCTAACAGCAGGGATAGACATTAATCATGTTCCGTCGGACTCTGCTCCTCGAGAGCCACGGCATGTGAGGGTCTGGAAGCACTGTCAGAACAACCAACAAGTATGGTAATTTCAGCATGGCAACGGCAGTCTTGGTCAGAGTGTAATTAGAGCAGTCGTGTTCAAGAAAAACGGTCTGCGAGTCAACAAATAAAAAATTATACTAGCATAGCTCACTTCACTGCAGTAAAGCACTTCATTGTCAGCTTTAATAAATGAAAATCCAAAAAGAATTACGGTTTGTAGTTTAAAAACTCATACAGGCCCAGGACTGTTTAATAACAACACATATGAATAAAAGCCCAAAGAGAAATATAACTGGAATCCGAATGGGAGGAAATACACCAATCAGTAATGACATTATGACCACCCGCCTAATATTGAGTAGGTCCACCTTCTGCTGCCAAAACAGCCCTGACTGATCACGGTCTCTGAAGGTATGCTGTGGATTCTGGCACCAAGCCATCAGTACTAGATCCTTTAAGTCCTGTAAGTTGTGAGGTGAGGTCTCTATGGATCGGACTTGTTTTTCCAGCACATCCCACAGATGCTCAACTGGCTTGAGATCTGGAAAATCTGGAGGCTGGATCAACACCTCAACCTTGTTGTGTTTCTCAAACCATTCTGAAACCATTTTTCAGTGTGGGAGGGTACATTATCCTGCTGAAAGAGGCCACTGCCGTCAGGGAATACTGTTTCCATGAAAGGGTGTACTTGCAACAGTGTTTAGATAGATGGTACATGTGTAAGTAACATTGACATAAATGGCAGGACCCAAGTTTTCCTAGCAACACTGCCCAAAGCATCACGCTGCCTCTGTCGGCATGCCTTCTTCCTATAGTGCATCTTGGCGCCATCTCTTCCCCAGATAAGCGACGCACATGCACTCAGCCATCCACATGATGTGAAAGAAAACATGATTCATCAAACTAGGCCACCTTCTTCTACTGCTCCTTGGTCTAGTACTGATGCTCACATGTCCATTGTAGGCGCTATTGTCAGAAGCACATGGGTCACCATGGGCACCCTGACTGGTGTGGGGCTACGCAGCCCTGTATGTAACAAACTGCAATGCACTGTGAATGTTACCTTTCTATCAGAACCAGCATTAACCTTTCCAGCAGTTTGAGCTATGGCAGCTCTTCTATGGGATCGGACCAGCCTTTGCCCCCAACGCGCATCAGTGAGCCTTGGCCACCCAGAACCCTGTTGATGGTTCACTGATTTTCCTTTCTTGGACCATTTTTGGTACATCCTGACCACTGGAGATTGGGAACATCCCACATCAGCTGCAGTTCTTGAGTTGCGCCGACCCATGTAACCGTCACAATTTGGCCCTCATCAAAGTCGCCCATTTTGTCCATCTCTTCTACTTCCTAAGCATCAACTGCATGAACAAAATGTTCACTTGGTGCAAAATAAAGCACACACACTTCCAGTTCCACTGAGATAACCAATGTTATTCACATCACCTGTCAGGGGTCATAATGTTATGACTGACTGGTCCTGTTCGTCTGTGATTTCCAAAATATGCCAGTATATAGAAAAAGTACAAGCAAATAACACAGGACAATAGGCCACATACAGTTTGCTGATAACCAGAGACTGATGACCCCAAGGTGGGCTAATTTATATATAGTTACTGCAACACTCCCTGGCAATTCAAATTTATATCACATACCAATCTAAAAGCTAAACTGCATCTTCTGCAGCCCTCAAAGACTGGAGCGCCTTCGCCCTGAAAGAGTTTCTACTGATACTGACATAATGTTGAAAACGGAGCCGTGGCATCTGATAAACATGCAAGCAAACAAATGTACTTTTGTGGCATTCAGTAATACCTGCTCTTAATGTTGAAATTCTTGCCCAGAAGCAGGTGTTTGAGGGAAGGATGTCGAGACAGGGCTGGGATGACGGACAATAAATCAGCATCCAAACCTGAGTACAAAACACATATGCACAGAAACAGCATATGATTCAGCCACATCTACACTCACCCACGAACCAATTTAATGCGACCGAGTGAAATTAAACACACTCCCATGTTTGACTGCACAAATAATACACATCTTAATCACACATTATCAGTACCAGCCATGTACTGTGCCAATGCGTGCATGTGTGTCTGTGCATATACGTGTGTGTGCGCGTGTATGTGTGCACGTGTGTGTGTGCGTGTGTGTGTTTGTGTGTTGTATCCATTAACAAACATACCCCACGCTAACGCCCATAATGGCCTAACTCACCATTGTCAGACACGTCCAGCGTGGCAATGGAGGAAACCCCAGGGAAAAGCTCACAGATTACGGCTGATCCAGCTGATCTGAGCTGGCACGGAGAAGCAGGGCAAGAGAACAGCGTCACTCCTAGTTACACTGCGTTACCAGTCGTCTGGCACAAAACAGGTCCTCGGAGCAAAGGCAATACGACATAGTGCTTTTAAGTCAAACTAAAGGTCAGCATTCAGACATGAGCTGTTAATAGAATTAAAAGGCAAGCAGCTAGAAAAAGAACAAGAGAAGGCAGGAAAGAAAAACAAAAGACAGAGAGCTTCTGATATAAACCCTGCACCCAGTACAGGTTGTGTTGTTAAGCAATTGGAAAAACAGCATCCTAATGTGACAGGGACCGAAGCTCCTGGTATGTATTCATGCTTTATGGGACTAATCGCCAGTTGCAGAAGAGATCTCAGAAGAAAGCGTTACTGTCCAAGGAAAAACGAGCCACTTCAGACGAAAGTCAGACAAACAATGAAACGGGTACCTCACAGCCACTGATGTCCAAATGCAGATCATTAATGTGTGGGTTTGAGCTCAGCCCTAGGAACAGAGCCCTAGAAATGCAGGGGGTGCACAAGTTAAGTTAGGAGAAGACAGCTAAACAGAACCTCAGCATGTTTACAGCCTTTCAGCTGCAATATAAATGCTAACAAATTCAGTCAAAACTGATGTAATAGAAAACACATATAAAGACACAAGATTGACAGCTAATTACCATCACAGTAATGCCACACTGTAAATAGGCCAACCATTTACATCACACTACTGCACATCATGACAATCCAAAATGGGTCGCTTGATAGACACCCAGGAATAATTACAAGCACATTTTAATTTTAAGGTCATATATGTGTACATTTTTAAGTTTTACACAGTACAAGCGTCTTTCTCAAGTCACCCATTAAGTGAGCAAAACTGCAGATGATGTTTAGCAAGTGGAAAGAAAACGCATGTATGTAGGATCTATCTTGGCTCCAAACTTGTAAATGTGCACCTTTACCGCCCCCAGGTAGGAGCTCACCTGAGGGCTTCAGAGGGAAGCTTCATGGAGGCCAAGCTGATGTGGGTGAGGCTGAAAGCTGCACTGAAAAACTGACGAAACAGAGGGAGAGCCTCCTTTCCTTTCCTGAGAAAATACACAAAAATATACACTTCTTCCTCACACTTAAATTTTTATCTTATAATTTAGCATAGACATTTATATTTCTTAATTTTTTACAGATCATGGGGACAGGAATAATACATATTTCCAGCTCCCTTCACCTTAACAGCCACATCTGTTTGTATGCAGTTTCCTGGTAACACCAAGATGACAAGAAGATGAATACTAAAATAGCAAGGGAAAATATGCCCTCAAGATTCACTTAACAGCCTTTCCACTCACAAACATACCGCCATTACTGGTTCAGGATTTTAAGACAAACAATCAGTCATCCCAGAAGTACCCTCTGATTGTCAATTCTGGTCTTGTAAAGTCAGTCTTGACTGCCGAGTTTCCGACATACTCACTCCTACGTCCTATCCCTTGGTTTTTAGCGCCTGAACGTTAAGGATGAGAGTGAAATAAAAGTAACTTCCTGCCAGAACTTCCAGTCTTTTTCACACAACCCTCTTCACTTTCCTGAGTAACTGAGGTGAGCAAAGCCCCTCAGCCCTCACAAGATGTTACCAACCTGTGAGAGAAGAAGTTTTTGGAGAGGTTCAGGTAGGAGAGATCAGCACAACAGCCTTGGAGCAGAGGCCCAAACAGCTGAAATGAAAAAATCACAGCGTGTGCCTGTTTGGTAATGGTCCCATACACATTATTCTTGTATTTATTACACTTTGTACATCAGGAGTAAAGCATGTTAACCGTGATTCAGATATGATTAAAATATATGTTTGGGAAGCACATACAAATTATCAGTAAATAATTCGCAAATATTCTAAAACCGTTAATGAAATCATCACTTGAAACTCATTATACCCTTAGAAGCACATTTCAAATGATAATTTAAATATTACAAATATAATGAGAAGCTGACAAGTGTGATTCATTCTGCACCACAACAAGGTTCCTCACATCCTGTGTACAGTTCAACACTGTCTAGAACAACAGGTTCACACACCGAGTCTACAGCACAGTCTGTGGCAGACAGGTCCAAATGGACTAGGCAGTTGGGCTGGGACAGGAAGAGATACAGGTTCTGCAGGAAGAGATAAACAAGCAGAGAGAATACTGGTTTTCTCCAGAAATTAATCAGATAAAGCTCAAATGTGCAGCACTTGGTCTCGTGCGGAGCATGCCGTATGTCAACATGTGGTGAAATTCAGTGTAAATCTCACAGGTGGAACAGACAAAGACACAATCTGAAGACGATGCAAATGCCGGCACCCATTAAACTAAGCACAAGACGGTGGGGAAGAATCTTCTTCTTTAGGAGAAGACGAGGATTAGGTGTGAGGATTATAGAGAGCACGAGGAGGAGACGCTTTAATAATGAAGAGAACTAAAATGAGGTAATGAGACCAAGATGAAGAAACTGTAACATTAATCACATGACTAAGGAGAACTTCCAAAGAGATGGATGGACCGTAGACTACATGAGATGACAGATGATGTAAATAACCTACAGGGAGGATAAGTCAGGTGCATGAATTACCAGGAGCAAGATGATGATGAGGAGAGAACATGACTATGAAGAAGAAAGATGGGATGCAAGCGGCTAATAAACATAAAGGTCACAGAGTTTGCCCAGCAACAGAGAGCTCAACAGCATGGGGGGCTGGGAGAACAATGTTATTACTGGAGATGAGGTAGACGAGGGTGACTGGATCGTGCACCGAGGATGAGTTGTGTTGACCAATTAGGGGACCAGAGAAATCTGACAATGAAGAACAGGACAATGCTGAGCAGGACAGAAGAAAAGTGAAGGCTGAGGGAAAACAACAACGCTGAGGAGAGTGACGGTGAGCAAGAGGCGGCGACGCGTCTCTCCTACCGCGGCATCCTCCCCCGAGAGCACTCCCGGGTTCTTGCTGAGGTCCAGGTGAAGGAGCGAGTTGGAATAATCGTCTGTGGAGCAGAGCGCCTGGGACAGCGACACTACACCTGACGCAGCACAGGAAGAGCAGATGCTCGTTTCAACCTGTGAACCCAGCTTAATGTATCTGTGATTTTAATCACTCTCACACTGCATGGTTGGGGGATGTATGACTAACACATATTGTCCATTCTCAAACGGTGTGATTTGAAGCATTAAAAAAATACTTTATGAATAAAATAGTAAGCTTTATCCTGAACATTCAGTTTTGTCCCTAACAACCTCCTGTAACCACACCATTATGTTCTACTTCAGAGACGTGTTGAAGTCTGTTTCTTGTATTTCAGCCTCTTGGGACAGATGAGTTTTTCACATAATCATGCCATCTTTTAGCATCCTGTGCTTCTTATCTTCTTTGAACAGTTCGCTATTGAGTGCAGCTGAATTAGATGGGCCTTCTTTTATCAGCAGGGCTGCTGCTAATTTTGTGCAGAGAACAAGGGTGGCAGAATGTACCCTTTGAGGAGAGAGAGGTCTTGGAGAGGTTGAGAAGACGGAGCCCCTTGCTGAGGCGGCAGACCTGCTGAATGAGGTTGGACACTCCTGTGGAACAGAATAAAATGACAAAACTGATACTGAAGATAAAAAACTTCACAGGTTTTTACATATTACATATGGGGCAGTAACTACGTATATTACTGTGTAAATTGTTTACATCTTAACGAGTTACTATTTCAACATAACTGTAGTCAGTGACAGAGAGCAGATTTGGAATGACTGACATGTGGAGAATGAGGAGGTGAGACGAAGTGTAACAGGGAGACAGAAGGGAATCATATAGCACCTTGGTTGTCCAGTGTGTTGTAGGCCAGGTTGAGAGAGTGGATACCAGATGCTGGATTCTCTGACAGAGCTATTGACAGCTTCTGAGGAAAGTCCCTGTGAGAGACAAACAAACACACACACACACACACACACACACACACACACACACGTGCCGCACACCACCACACAAGCAGTGAAACAATTACAGTGTCAAAATCACAGTGACACATACAAACACTCAGAGTAACGCAATCACAATGACAAGCAAAACACGTACACACAAGCACACACACACAAGAACATAAGCACATACAAGAACATCTATATTAACAAATATAAAAATATAGCACACACAACTAGGAATATAAATTATTTTAAAGTGGTGTAATATAGTCATCTTAGTAACATAAATTAGCATTTAAAAGTGATATTCATGTACACCCACAACTCACTGGGGTTATTTTACATATAAACATAATGCCACTTTAAAGGCAAACAGCAATTAGGCGATTTTTCCTTAAAACCATACAGAAAAGTCAAACATTAAACCAAACTGTGCAGTCTTTATTTTCAGGAGCAGGACAGGGTGAAAACCAGGTTAGTGGGAAACGAAAAAGAAACAACAGGACGGATTTCACAACAAATAAAAACCTAAATAAAAATGCAGTTCAGAGCCACGGGAAAATAAGGAAATCTAGAACCCGCAGGTGAAACACACCAAACATGGCTTAATGTCTATCCAGCATAATTTTTTAAAGAAACCGTCAAAGGAATTAAAGATAATCGTTTTATTTCTTTGCTATGTCTAAGTGAGGTGACAAATTACATAGATTCAGGTTCAGGTCTGCTGTAGATGAGAACAACTAACGGTATCAGGACATGGGGGGCAGAGAGGTGGTCATTTTGTAGAGAGTTTAAGAGCATGTGAGCCATGTTCTTAAACCATTTATCTTACACCTAACCCTGACTACGAAAAGGTGGAAAGGCCACGTGTGGGAAGGAGAACTTGAAGGAGAACTCACGATCTGAGGCCCGCATTCTCCAGAGTGAGCTCCTCCAGGCTGCTGGACTTGCTGAGAGTGTGAAGCACCTGCTCTACAACCTCCGAGCCCTGTACACATACAAACACACACACACACACACACACACACACACACACACAGGTGGCGGGTCACTACTGGAATCGCTCCATGCGCTACATTTTAAAACACCAGGCATTCAGACAGACAACAAGGCGATGAGATAGTTACTATGCGCATGTCCTTGCAGTACAGTTTGGTGAACCAGGTGTTGTACGCCATTGAGGCCACGATGACAGCAAGGTCCCTATGAAGAAAAAAGCACATAAGCCACACACATGTATATACCAACACATGCAGGTACAAAAACAAACAGGTGAGCAAAATGTGGACAAAACATACGTAAGCATTCACAGACACAAAGAAAGGTAACATGCATTCTCCCCTTACATCAATTCTGTTTAAGACGCATTCACAAGTATGGTTCATTTTAGGGGTTCTGAAACGTGACTTGAAAGTTTGCTTTTGTGCAAAACCACTATTCATCTGTTTCACAATCTCTCACCTGGTCTCCAGGTGACTGAAATCTAGCAGGTTGAACTCCCTGTTATCCTGTGAGTGATAGATGGTATCCACATCCTAGAAAGCAGTCGTGAGTTACCAGCTTTAAGAACTGAACACTGAAGCATTAGCAATGAGTACATAACACCATAAAGTCAAGATTAAGGAATTATCAGTGTCTATTTAAAATCATACTGATCGACAGCACTGAGGTCTTAACTCTGCATTGACTGGCATTAAGCCTAATCACTTATGCCAGTTAAAAATAACTTTAACTTCATGCTAACTACTTCCTCCTTACATTAACAATGACACTAAGACAGTTTTATATATAGATAAGAATGGTAAATAAAATTAAAAAGCTTAAGAGCATACTGTAACTAACACTCATTGCCAACACTGCTTGACACACACACAAACACCCACAAGCACACTTGGATACACACAAACACACTCAGATACATACAAATGGACTCAGACACACAGATATAAACACACTGTGATACACAGATATAGACACTCAGATACACACACATAGATACAGATTAACTCAGACATGCTCAAACACTGATCTTCTCACCCATTGTACTTCCTCTTTGCAGCTGATGCCATTGTAGTCACATAGAGCAGCATAGGTCTCAGAAAACCCACCTGACAAAGACAGCGCAAGAGTCATGAATTAAAACACATACTTCTAAAATGTCAGCAGAAATCACCGTTTATCTTGTGTCTCTTCTCCTGTGTACTGGATAGAGGTGTCCAGCACTGTCACTGTTATACTGATGCCTGCCTCACTGTCAGGTTCAGTATTGGCAGGGCAGTCTGTAGCTACTTACAACAGCACAGTCTGACACCAAGATAGTGTGTGTGTGCTTAAGTGTCTGTATGTCAGAGTATGAGACAGCTTTTGTTATTTTCTTGCCTAAACTTCGGGAAAAAAAATGCCCTCTTAAAAATAGCAGTGTATGACAAATAGATGCCATGGGGACATTCCCAAAACATCAGATTCCACTTTGAACGACTTCAACAGCTTGAAGAAAATGTCTGCATGAGCGTTTGTTGGTGTGTTTCTGCTCGTGTGCTTGTGTTTGCATGTTTCTGTTTGTGCCCTTGCATTAATGTGCTTGTGTTGGTGTGTTTGTGTGCTTCTGTTTCAGTCCTTGTGTATTTCTGTTTGTGTGTTTGTGTGCATGTGTCTGTGTGTTTGCCTCTCACCACAGGCTCTCTGAGTCTCCACAGATGTCTCTGAACTAGGGGAATATTTTCGGCTCCCATCTGACAGGTCTTCTTCCGAACGACAGACTGAGGGGCTAAGAATGGGGGAAGCGGCAGGGGGCAGAGTAATAGAAAGGAAGAACAAGAAGGCAGGAAACACATTTATTAACACAAGAAGAGAGATTTTGCTGGTAACATTTATTCATGCTTTTCACAAAATGTGTTTTAGATTACATAAAATTAAACTGAATTACACCAAATTAAACAGAATTAAGGTAAATTGAATTCAGAGTCTGAAAGGGGTTTATTCTACCCTGGGAACACTTTGTGTAAGTAAACTACTTTTAATTAAAATCAAATCACACAACAATGTTAATTAGAAAACTGTAGAGCCTACACAGATTAATAGTGCAAATGTCTTATTATATTATGCAAAGCCCATAAAAAAAATCTTTTCAATTTCCACAACTCAAAAAAGAGTTAAACACATTTTATAAATACATTAAACAATGGATCCATCCAAATGTGCGCTTGAAATTTACTAACTTCTTTTCTAATCACAAACTCATCAAAATTAAATTCAAGATCAAAATCAAAATCACAGCACAGATTGAGTAATCCAAAAATTTGTTGAGTGTAAAATTCATACTAATATTGCATTATTATTATGTACAAAATTTACATATCATTGAAATGACAGGCAGAGGTAAGTCTCTTACGCAAACACAGAGTTGTTGAAGATGCGGGACAGTGCAAAGCTGATGTAGTTCATCACATGGTCAAGGTGATCACGTGTCTGAAGCCGAAAAGAATAAGTCGACTTGTCCGTCTCTATGACAACCTGTGCAAGCACAATGGCAACACAATCCTTAAATTAATTTTTTAGCTAATTAAATATTAATTGTTTAGGCAATCTTGGTTCTGTAAAATATCAAAATGTGCAATGAGAATCAGAAAGGCTGAGACCATACACAATTTTGAAAAGAAAGAGTTTGCATTAAAAAATTCAGTGCAAGTGGCCTGAACAATATCCCAAGAAGGTTTGGTTGCATCATACAGCCCAAAGAGGGTGGAAACCAACTCCAGGGCACACACACAAACATAAGGGGCAACTCAGGTTGTCCATTACACCTAATCAGCACATCTTTGGATCGTGGGAAGAAAATCTAAGAACCTGCCAAAATGTACAAAGTGGAGCAGAGGGAGCCTCAGAACTGAAGTTGAACGGACAAGTCTTTCTCACCTGATTCTCAGGGTAAGTATTCATGGCTCGAATCTCCAAGAAGTTGAAAGTCGTGTCCACCTGTAGTCACAACGTGGGAGTCAGTGTCACACATGACACCTTGATAACTCTGAATTGAGGACTGCAGATGGAATGGGTGACCTCACCTTGGTGGGAACTTTGACTGCCAGGAAGTAAAGTCTCCATGTTGTGAGAACCTGGAAAATTTAGTAAAAATCAAATAACATCCCTGATTATAAGAACTAAATCCGGCCCGGTGATAAATAACAAGAAATAAACAGAAGAAAATAAGACTGAATATACAGTTCAGAAAGTGAAATAATAAGGCTATGAATTTTGAATTGTCTTTATTATTATTATTATTATGCTAAATAATTTGTAAAAAGTAATAGTCTCATCAATTGTCATGCCCCCTCCTTAGCAGACATACATGATCAAAATGATACACTTTAAAAGACAGAGCTAACAGCGATTTCCCTGAGAAGTATTAAATCGTGGTATGTGTACTGAGAGCTCAAGTTCCTCATTGTCTTGAGGATCCAGCTCTTCTGTGTTTTCATTACATCAATATTATTAATGCACATGATTATTTTTTGGTCGGTCAACCCTGAACTTTGCACTTTTATGCAGAAATATATACACATCCATCCATCCATCCATTCCCTTTACCGCCTTATTCAATTCAGGGTTGCGGGAAGCCTGGAGCCCATCTCAGGAAGCACAGGGCGCAGGACAGGGGACACCCTGGGCAGGGTGCCAACCCACCACAGGTCACACGTGCACACACAAGCACACACTATGAGCAATTTGCAAACGCCAATCAACCTAACCTACATGTATTGACTGTGGGAGGAAACCAGAGAACCTGGAGAAAACCTACCAAGCACAGGGAGAACATGCAAACTCCACGCACACAGACCCAGGGCGGGAATTAAAAGAAATATACAAAAATGTAAAAAAATAAAAAAAAAAAAAACAGAAATACTTTATTAGTTCGCAATACACTAATATTCATACTGCTATGAAAAATAGTTTACACATCAGTATAAAAAATATTTTAACTTATAAAAGTCATGATATGAATATAACTGTAAAAATTGCATTGATCAACCATGAGATGTTGCTCAATCAGTGATTTATCTCCATCTCTACAAAACACAGTCAGGAGACAGATTTCAAAATATTCATGTTAAACAGTGTGCACTTAACACACATAAATTTTGCTACGAAGAAAAAAAAAAGCTGTTACATCAGTTTTTTTTTGCTATGTTTTACACATTTTTTGCTATATTTTAAGCAATTATTTATGCCACTTTAGTACTGCTACATTTAAAATTGTGGTAGTAAAACAGAAAGAGAAAAAAGAGAAAATCCAAACAGAGTTTGTAGGGTAACAGAATGCACCCTAATGTGCACGTATAATGCTCAAATCCCTCAAAGTAAAGTAGAAATCTATTTTAAAAAGCAGCACAACATATAACACACAAACATAAAACATTGTATCAACTGAAAAGGGGTGTGCATTTTTAGACAACATCGAGTTTATATTTAATGTGAATTTCAGTTCAGCAGAAAATCTGGATTTCACAAATCTAATACACTTAACCCAGAAGCTGTGTAGATGCACATGAGCAGGATGATGAAAACGGCTCCTCTGCACCACAGACAGCAGAATAAATAAGTACAGCTTTGAGGTATCGCATGAGCTTCAGAACCTTCCTAAGTGGCGGAGAGCAAACACGTCGGAAAGTGTGTACGCGAGTGTGCGTTTGTGAGGTTACTGGGTGAGCATTTACAGACTGCCTGTGATGGTCACCAGAAGGCTCACAGTAATTGATGTACTAATTTAAAAAAAAATCAAATCAAGATATTGCATGTTCAGATCCCAGGAGTAGAGAGAGTGGTACATCCTTAAGAGAGACTTACATGGATGACTGTTTACATAAAATATCCTAGTATCAGTGTTTTCAGTATAGTTTTTATATTTTTCCTTCCATGTAGTATACTTGTGTGTTCTCTATTTCCAGTAAATTTTTTTTGATTGGTCTCATTTTTACCATGAGTAACTGAACCCATGGAAAATGAACCCCCAAATAAGGTAAGTGCTACTATATAAACACCTCCCTACTCTAATCCAGTCCACACCTTTTACTCATTCTGTCACAATTTGTCTCTTGTGACCCCTCCTCTCAATAAGCCTTCAGAATCTCTGCTGGGAGTGAAACACATATACAGTCCAGATTTTTGACAAATTAAATTCCAAAAAAATTCCTCACTTTTTTTTTTTTTTTGGATAAGTGTCATTTTCTTTGTGTACTGCAATACCCACCCCACTTCATCAGCAGAAAGCTTCTGAAGTCCAAAATGCTAGAGAAGGACTTCAAAATAACATCAAAAGGCATCTGAGGAGTGACAGAAAAGGTAGGACTTGCTTGGAAGATGAAATATGAAGTGTGTTGCTGGGTTGTAAATGAGAACACTGAGACACTTGGCCTACTGTGAAGTGGTGAGGGAAGGGGTTAAAGGTTGGTGCTGGGACACTTTCACCTCAAAACACATAAAGATCTAAAAGAAATGTGCCAAAACATTGTGGCAGGAATTCACATGGCTTTGCTTCCTGTCTGTCCATGTCAATAAGAAAAGCATCTGATGGATTTTAATAAGAGAAATAAATTCATTGATTCAAGTGGTCAAATAGTAGCAAAAAAAGCGAAATTGCAGCTTAAATAAGTTCAGAGGGTACTCCTGAATGAGGCCCGCAGCTGCCTGTTGTGACTGTGAAAAATTCTGAAGAGGTCTGTATAACTGCTGTGTACATGGATACCAAGGCAAGACATCCACCAAAATGGAAAGAGAAAAATTACCAAGATTATGGAGATATAAATGGAGAAAACATTGATTGTGGAGTATGAATCAAAACCCAGTAGGACGTAATAGAGAATTTGATTACTTTCACTGCAAAACACTGCAGGGTACAAAAAGACTCAGATTCTCCAGAAACATACTTGAAATAAAATACGTTTTATTCATAATGTTGGAGGATCAGCTCTACTCTACCTGTAGACCATCGACGTGACTTTCAGAATTATGTCCAGACTGCAGATGAAGTATAAAATTGTGACTGCTTATTAGCAGTAGAAAACAGGCAACTTGGTAGCTGAATGGGTAGAACAGCAGGCTGGGATGCAGGAGTCTCCTGGTTCAAATTCCAGCCTAGTTGTCAGGTGTGTCCTTGAGCAAGACACCCGGCACTAGCTCATTGTAACATGTATGTGAAATGTTGTAAATTGCTTTGGATGAAAGTGACTGCTAAATGAGTTAATAATTATAAACAGAACCTAAGTGGTTAGAGTCACTGCAGAACTAAAAACCTGATGTATCTGTGACAGAAAAGTATGCAATTTCAGGGATTAAGACTTTCAATCACAGCACAGTAAGCCATACTTCTGTCTTCTCCAGACTGTGAGTAACCTACACACCTTACCTCACTGGCTCAGAACTTGATTTTAGGAAACCAGTCATATGACAGCTTTCAGTGGAGTAAATCAGTATCGAATATTTGATAGTTCTGTAATATAATACTACTCTGTGTGTCATAAAGCAGAGCGCATTCACATCCCTCCCTCTATTAAAATTATTAATTTACTTCTGAAAAATTACTGTAAATCAGAAGCAATTTAGAATAATCTTAATTTCCTTTATTTTAAAATGGAAAATAATAATGCATTTGTAGCTAATCTAAAAGAAACCCAAATCAAAACAATCTATGAATCCTGAAAAATTCCTATATAATTATGCAACAATTATTTTAACACAATATACACCCTTCAACACAAATTACCTATAAAATATTTAATGAGGTTACGAATATTTCTATGCAATTTACAACAAAACAAAACTCTAAATTATATTAAATTTGCTTATGCCCTATACACAACTGCAAATATGCATACTTAGTATTGAAATTTGTTGGAAACATAAATGCACACTACAATTTAAAATTAATGAAGAGAGAAATTTACAATAATTAATAGTTGCCAATTTAACCAAAAGACATGAAAAATAATTTACTGATTTTTTTTTTGCTTGCCTTTGTTTAAATTCATACTGCATATATAAATAACAGAAGACCTGAAATCAACTGGAAATAGCTGTAGCATATATATACCAAATCCATCATTTTCACTTAGATAATAAATTTTTGGGGGGTCTGAACATCAGATAAATTTTGTTATAGTGAATTTTCATTTTGGTATCAAAATCATAGAACAATTGCAGAAACAGTTCATAATTTAAAATTTCATACACTAAAGGTCATTTATATTCTTTGGTTGAAAAATTTTCAGTCCACAAATCTAAATTCGGGCACCTAAACTCAACACATGTTATGGAAGAAAACAGTCACAAAATAATAATGAAGTGAGTAATTGCTATACAATGCAGATGCTGTTGAACTAGGTAAGTTTAAAGTAAATAATTCTCAAACTAAATAAATCTTGAATAAGTGAGAGTCCACTTATTTCATTTCAATATGACGTTCTAAATAAGAATTGTAGAAAAGGAGTGAAGACAAGATCACTTAAGATACAATAGAGGAGAGATATTATAAAACTCATTAATTCAAACACAGTGGGGGAAAACCAAATAACATAAAAGTACAGCTTGAAGTGTGGCTGGATAGTTCATGTTTTACAGATACTTTGCTGTTTCCTCTAAGCAGCTCAGCAGCAAACTAGCAGTGTTCGATCTAACAGAGCTGTAGACAGCAGCCACACTTTCTCTGGGATAAATTGATGGTCTGACATCATGGAAGGCGCCCAGAAATCACTTAGCCCTCCACCAAGGAGAGCAGCTAAAATCACTCACTCTAGGACCGCGGACAGCAGTTTTCCACCCACACTCCAGCACCGTGGACAGCGGCTCACATTACTCACTCTTTCTAGCACCTTGGACAGCAGTCTACCTAGCTTGATCCATGCGGACCAATGGAGAGTAGCCAGCAATGCTTGCTATGGAAACCACAGAGAGCAGATGCTAAGTAAGCAACCACATAGCTGTTACTAGCTGCCTTTGAGAAGGATAAAAAATGGGGAAATCTGAAATCTACAGATGTGGTGAAAAGTGTGTATCCATCAACAGTTAGTGCCCACAAAAGAGCCAACATTTAACATTTTTTTGATGAATTTTATCCTTTAACAAAGGACTTTTTTCAGCTATTGAGGACATGTTAAATGTCTTATTTTGCGCTTTTTGCTACTGCCCTTTTGTCAGTGTTGTAATGCAGTCCTTAAAAATTAGACATATCCTTTGCAAATGTAATTACAGCATAATAATTAAGTAGCTGCAGAAATTATAGATTAATGCATTGACACCAGGAAAATAACAGGGTCTCTCCTCTTTAAACTTGCAACTAGCCTCAAAATTCAGTTGAAATATCATAACATACATTGTCATACCCTATGTATTAGATTAAAAATCAGCTACTGAATATATTTTTGGTTGCTAAAATCAATTGCAAACATACAACACTGTCAGATTTGATGACAGCACTTATTGTTGTTTCTAAGTACCACTCACAGTTTTTACAGACATCCCCTGTTAGTGTACACTGTTCTACATTACTCCGTTTGCTTCACTTGCTAGCATTGAGGGTATTTTAAGGACTCTAATGTCAAGTGTTCAACTAGGGCTAGACAATATGTCCTAAAAATAT